>PVJL010008089.1:0-70299 GCA_004026885.1 Lyroderma lyra | reverse complement strand
AAAAATTCATAGTGGAGCATATTTTTAAATGGTCTCAGTTCAGTTTCTTGCTGAATTTACAAAATATTCAATTAGCAAGTGTATGTGAGCCAAAATGTGGTAGTCAATAAGTTAAACTCTAATAGTTGTGGAACTTTGACTCCGTCTTTTTTAACAGACTGGCTTAGTAACAGTAGCTAATTTGATGTGTCATGTCATGTGTTTTGTGTCATGTGTCACGTGCCATATGAATTACAAAGTGTTTAAATATGTTGGAATTTTTCACATTTGAACTGGCAGAAATGATTTTTTAAAAAGTAAGAGCTCAGAAAATCAAATATTTCAGCAATTATGGGGATCTGTTTTGCTAACTTACAGTTTCTGTGAGCAAATTATTCTCATTTTAAATCTAAGAAATAAGGAAGCTGATTTGATTTTCATCAGTTGCAGGCATTCCCTAATGTTTAGCACTGATTTTTAAATATGCTTTCAATTTTACAGAATTTGGCTGAATAATATGACATGTGATCTAACTTGTATAGAAATGACAAAATGAAACTGTTAGACACTCTTTAAAGTAATATAAAATTATGATATCTTTGTCTTACTACCTCACAATATTTACATGTCACCTAAATTATTTTATAAAAATCAGGCATTAAAAGGTCTACCGAGAAAGTGTGGAAGAATGAGGATATACTTTCAAGCCTGTGTGTTTAAATTTCCATAAATTTAAATGATACATTTTTATGCACTGTAGTTTCCTCCAGAAGAAATCTGTATGCGTTTTGAAAACACAACGCTTACTCTTGGATGTTTAAATGCATGTCAAATACCTTACAGGATCGGAAATAAAGTCATTTTACTTAAAGCATTTTTCCAAATTTTCTCAAGCACATTTATTTAGGCACTGAGGGAGAGTGAGAGTTCTTTTTCCCATTTTAAATACAAAACACACCAGCTGCTACCCCAGCTAGCCACTAGAGAAAGAGAGAATAACTAAATTTCTATAGCGATGTGGAGAACTAAATTTATTGAAATCCCAGTGAAAGCTTTTGCGGTGTTTGGTATAATAGGGGAAATTCCATAAGATAGCTTCGATTGCATTTTCTCCACCGTAATCTTTGGAGTCCGTGTGCTCCCCTGTCAGCCTGGAAACATGCTTCATTCATTTAGAAGGGAAACCCACACCTCAGAAACCAGCCAGGTTTGGGGATTACAAGACATTTTATTTCAAATAATGTGATTCCTCCCTGTTGTAAACACTGAGCCCTTTGAATTTGGTTCAGAGAGGTTGGAGCTTGGTGACCCCCATTAGTTATTTTTCCTGAAATACATAAGGAATGAATTTGTATTCTAACGTGTGTGGTTTGGATGAATGGATGTCAGCCTTTCTTGTGTCTATTTCTGAGGCTTTTCCCTTAGTTGTATTTCTGGCTTCATTCCAAGTACTTTTTTAAAATTTATTTTTCACTTATTACAAGAAGGGAATGTATATATTGACAATTACTCATATTTCCCTTCAAAAGATCTTCCTCTTGTCACCTGGCCTGCGTTTTCTGAAGGAAGATACAATCAAATGTTTTTGTTCCTCTTAAGCAATCCCTGACAGGCCCACGACACGGGCTACTGCTGTAACTGTACGTTTCTATACATAATTGATGGCGTGGGGCCCGGCAGACAGCTCCAGTACACAAGCCTTATAGATTTCCATACAGTATGGGGCTGCAGGTCTCGAATTCTCCATTTCTGAATAGAATAACTCCTCGCTAAATAACGAAGATTCCAGAAGGAGTAAGTTTACTGGAGTAATAAATATTCTTCTGAGAACAAAGCATTTGCCAGCAATGGAAGATCAGACAGTCTTAAGATCCCAACTTGATTACTCTGTCCTCCACTCCAGCCCTCTCGCAACTTAGCAGCACTGGTTTGGTTTTGCTGACATTTTGGTAATGATATATATTTTTTTAAATTTAGTGCCGAGGAAAGTTAAATTCCGGGTGACACTTTTGGAGATGTTCCTTAATCTAATGGCCCTTTCTGCGTCTTTGATTTACTAGAAGATGAGACAGCCAGTAGGTATAACGAGGAATTTGTGAGATTCTTGTCATGGGAGTAGCGTTCGTTACGTCCCATTCACGATGCCTGTCTCTTCCTCTAAGCACCACGAGCACCCTTTGTTGCCTTTAGGCCTTTGTACGTTCTGTTCCCCTCCTTCCGAGACCAGTCTTAGGTACCCTGCACCTACACCCTTCTCTGGCCATTTCTCCTTATCCTTCTGGTCTCAGTGAAGATGCCACTCTTTTGGAATCCCTCTCTCCATTAGTTTAGGTGAGCAGCCCTTCCTCACCCTGTTATTGGGCCTTTGCCACAACTAGACTGTGATACCTTTTAAGGTAGAGACCAGGCCACCTTAATCATTGTTTCCCTGGCCTCTAGGGTGTGCCTGGTATAGAGTATGTGCCCATAATTATTTATTCAGTGCAACTACGAAGATACTAATAATAGAAATTGAATTTTTTTTTTCTTTTTGGTATGTGGGTAGCTCCCTGGCTGGGAATCAAACCCAGGCCACAGTGCTGACAGTGCCAGCGCCGAAGTCTTAAGCCACTACACCATCAGGGAACTCCCTGAAATTGAATTTAAACATGATGATATGAAGTGTTAGGTTTTAGACATTTTTAGAATGTGTAGTATTCCTAGAATTTCATTTTGTTTTTCTCATAGTGATATATATTCTTAAGAATGCTGTGATAACATAAAATAGATTTGAACTAGGTGGGAGAGGAGGGAGGGGAAGCTAAATATAAGGTGATGGAAAGAGAAGTCACATTAGGTGGTGAACTTATTATACATCAAGTTGACTGTAGAATTGTATGCCTGAAACCTATGTAATCCTTGCTAACAGATGTCACCCCAATAAGTCTAACAATAAAAAATGAATTTAAAAATTAAAAAAATAATAAAATAAAATAGATTTGAATTACAATTATGTTTTGCATTTAAAGACTCATTAGACTAATTTGTAATTTTAAATGATCAGGTTAGTTATTGGAAATAAAACTTGCGTTAGTTAAGAAACATAGCTAAAATTTATTAATTCAAATTAAACCAAATTGTGGATGAAGACGTATTATATCTATTTACTTCTGAGGGTGTAAAATGATTGCTTTGTTTTTATTCATTTTCTTTTAAAATATATAATTTCTCAGAGGGCAAAGAATTTTTCTAAATCCTAACACATGTGCTACCTAGTACTAGATATCTGGAAGAGAAATTCATGTTTGTCATTATTTCTTGAACTGCCCTTGTACTGTCAGAAAACAAAGTGCACAAATGTCTTTTTCTAATACTTTGACATTTCAAAACATATTCCACATTTCAAAAATAGTCACTGGTCAGTTTGCAAATTATTTGCAAATTCGTGGTCCCAAACAGCAATTACTTTTGCACCAACCTAATAGTTTTTTAAAGTTTGTCAATCACTTGTTGATTTTTCTGGGACAAAATTTTGACTTCCAACCTTATGAATGGAGGAGATTAGGCCCACAAACTATAGTGTAATGTTACGGGCTCTAGAATCAAACTGTTTTGAGTTCAGATCCTGACCCCCAACATTACTGTTTGACCTTGCACAAATTAACTAACGTCTGTGTGCCTAGATTTCTTTCTTCATCTGTAAGTAGGGAGAATAATTATATGTCTCCATGGGCTTGTTTCCAGAATTATGTAACACTTGCAAAGCACAACCATGTTTGGCAGCTATGCTCAATTAATACTACCTATTATTGTTACTATAATTATTAATCAGTCCTGGAAGTAAGAAATCATGTACTCTTTCATTCAAAAATATGAAGTAAGCCCGTATTATGTCCCAGGCATTTAATAGATACGAGATGGAGGTATGTGGGAATACCAGATGGAGTCAAAATACGCCTGGTCCCTACCTCATAAAGCTTACAGCCTAGTGGAAGAGACACAGATGTTAATGGAAGAATGAAATACATGTGAAATACATGCGACTGGTAAGTGCCGCAAGAAATCTGTGATGTCATGAGAACACATATCCAGGGGACACTGATATGGCAGAACGGCTTCCTTGATGAATTGAAGGAAATGAAAATCAGCAAGCAGAAGGGAACACAGCTCAGTAAACAAAAACAAAAACAAATTTAACAAAAACGGATCAGGGGCCCCAGGGCTGGAGCCTGGAGAGCCAGGCGGAGAAGGAGACGGCAGGGTAGGCAGGAGCAATCAGACAGGCCGCTGTCGGCCGTGATTGGGCTTTAAAGGTCAGCGGGCAACCAGTACAGGATTGCATTTCCGTGTGGAGACTGGGTCGGAGGCTCCCACCGTAGAAGAGGGAAGAGAAGGTGGAGAAAAATGACCCTTCCTAGATAATAGCTTCAGTCCCAGGCTAAATTTTAAAACCACAACACTTGCCATTGCAGCCTCCAGACTCCCTGTCTATTCCCTTTTCTCCCGGGGTCATTTCACCTCAGCCCACAGCTCTCACGCCACTGCCCACCCCTCTACACCCAGCTGGTTGGGCCCCTTTGCCCGTAGAAATGCTTCCTGCTCCAGAATGCTCTCCCTCTCCTGCTTCTAACGAAGTCTCCTTCTGATGGAAGTTTTAGATTCACATGACTATTAGAGGCAAGTGCACTGACAGGACTGCTTTAGCCCAGGATGTGAGCAGCCTACCTCCAGAACAGTGTTCTGAAACTTCTTGGACCCCTTGACATTCTTAAAATTCGTCTAGGACCACAAAGAGCTTTTAAGTACATCAGTTATATCTGCCTGCATTTACTGCATTTGAAATTAAAGCTAGGAAATTATACATTCATTTAAAAATAATAAAGCCCATGAATGTAAGCATACATATATATTTTTAGGAAAAATAGCTATACTTTCCAGAAGAAAAAGAAACTAGTGAGAAGACTGTTACTGTTTTACAGTTCGCAAACCTCTTTCATGTCTGGCTTAGCACAAGGCAGCTGGAGTCGTCTGTCTGTTCCTGTATTAGAGGTTTGAGTCGCACATCCCTGCAGCCTCTGGGAAGCGCCACTCATGAGAGAATGAAGGTAAAGAATGTCTTAGTGTTATCCATAGAAGTAGTTTTTATCTCACCGATCCCCCCCCCCAAAATAAAACAGTCTTAGGGGCCCCGTGGGTTCCCAGACTGTGAAAGAACTGCTATTCCAGAAGAAGACATGCAATTTAGAAAACAAGATGCTTTTTAACTCCAAAAGCTCTCATTGGAGATGGCATTTCAAGCAGTCTAAAGAGCAAATGAGAAGAATTCAGGCACTGTGGCTCCGATCGATTTCTGCTTTTTGTCACTTCCTCCATGTAGCTGTGTTAGAACCCCATTAAATGCTCTAAAAATTCCAAGTGATTTTTAGTGTCCACAGAAACTCTTGTGGTGATTTAGACCATACTTGAAACCCTTGTAGCATGCTTTTCTTGCCCTGATTACTGGTGTAAGGCTCACTCCTCATTCAAAGGGAGTTGGGATTCTCTCGTGGCTTCCTGTGAGCATCAGGTCCCTTAGGTTTCTGTGACACAGCCTTGCCTAGAGACGGCAAGTTTGCTCTGTTTATCTTTCAAGAAGAACTGGTTTCTGAGGTTTAGATAAAGTAACAGGAGGACTGTTAATCTCTATGGTCCCTTCCAGTTCAGAGATGACATGATTTCATCATCTTATTTTTTCATTTGACACACAAACTCTTTCAGAAGATAGCTAAAAATTTTTGGTACAATGTGTCACTTTAAAAATGAACTTGGCTTCTGTCAGTGACAGACTTGAAGAACAACATTCTTTTAGATGAGCTCTGCATTTGTCAAACAATTTTTTTCATTTCTTTTTATCATACCTTGTACTTATGTAAAATTCCGCCGTCACTGTAAGTGAGAATAAATTCTGTCCTGTTTTCATTTATGTTAATTATGTATTTCTATCCATTCACTACTGAGTACTTCATTTCTACCCTCGCAATCATAAAAGTACCTGCAAGGAGAAGAAAACGGCTGCTCAACCTATGTTTTGTTTTGGTTTTTTAAACCGGTAGCTCACCATGGAGAATTAAGTCTCTTAACTACTACAGTATATCTCCTGAATCATTATTAATTTCTGTCTTTAAGAAAGGACATATGTATGTTATTTACAAAAAAAATATTCTAGGAGAAAAGCTGAAATGTCATTTGCACTTCTTTATTTGAACTGAAATTCTTGGGTTTTCTTTTAAGATGTGCTACTCATAGATAAATGGTTGGAGACATGTTGAGCTTGGTCAGAGGTCACAAATGAGTGTCCCATAGGCCACATGCAGACCACGGATGAGCTTCATTGGCCTGCAGAGTGAGGTGTGTGTGTGTGTGTGTGTAGGTTTTGGTTTTCATCTGAATTTGAATGCATATCCTCTCTTGTTTCTAGGTTGCCCCACTCCCTATTTATTATCTTATACATGGCCTCATTCATACATTTACCTGTTAGTCTGGCCACTGTCAGCATTTTCATTAACAGCCCTCCAACAAGTAGTCACATCTAGGGAGACTAGGAAAAGAGAACTCAAGAAGATTACAATATATTCTGTGACATAAGAAATCACCCAATTGAAAATTATTTGACAAGAATATGTAATTGCTGAGTTTTTTTATTCTGGGATATATGAAAAAGTAACTTTAAAGGTAAGTGGAAATAACTGATTGAGAAGCATGCCTCAAAAATGGCATTTATTATATAAACATGTTTTTAATAGCTTAACATAGGAGTTCAGGTAGGTAATCCTGAAAGGGGGTCATGTTTTCCTGAAAGAGGCCATCTATCAAACCTTTGCTTTTGCATTTTGTTACTTTTATTATTTACGTAGCACTGGCTTATCTAAAAATTATATTTAATGTACATTTACATATATAGAATCAGCTACAGAACTCATTTATCAAGTGCAGAACTTTGCCACGTTGGAGTATCTGGAAGGTCCCACAGCACCACCTAGGGCCTTGTATTTTGTTTTGCATAATACGTTAGTAAATTTAAAAATTCTGATTACACTTTTGCATCAAATATGGCATTGAAATAAATATATAGTTTAAGCAGTATTATAAATAGAATGAGATAAAGTAATTCTGACATGTTTAATTGAAAATTTTAAGTGGAACTCAAAAAAATGTTGATTGTATAAAACAACTACTATAAAAATTTAGTACTATTTTTAATTCATCACCAATAACATTCTTTAGAAGATTGTTACATTGTATATGATATAATGGAGTTATTGATAAGTTTTTTATGCAAGTCAGATGTTGATTTCTTTTATTTGCTGCCCTATAACAATTTAAGGGCATTTTCCCAGGCTTCATAGATTAAACTATGCTTATTAATTCCACATACCACAGCTCTTCTCAATTTAAGACAAAATTGTATAACCACTTTTTGAGGAGAAATTTTGAGGTATTTAGAGATGGAATGTTATAAATTACTTATACATTAAAAAATGAGATGCACTTACATATTCTTTTATGAAGAGCACTCCTAGAATACACCGAAGTAGGAAAAACTAAAGCCATATGCAGAACACTGTGTATAGCATAACTTGTCCTAAGAAAACTGCATTAAGTTTGAATAAATTAAGAAGGCTAAATAGATGGATAGGTGGGTAGAGGATGAAAGGATACTGGCATGTTATTTTCTGAAAGGTGTCACAAGGAACTGTTAACATGTCTGGGGATAGTGGAGGGTTAGAAAATTTCACTTTTCATTTTTACTTTCCTATACAACTCAGATTTTTCTAATCAAATTCACGCATTACTTTATTTAAGGTCAACTGTGTTCTTGGAGTATTAAGATTATGAGACATTTCATTTTTTCTTGTAATATTTCTCTATTAAAATCAAAGTCTAATTTTTTAATGAAAAGGAACAGTTACCATTATGACACATGGTAAGCTTCTATTTCATAGGCTTTTACCTTTTCAGGCTTTATGATATATTATTATTTTATTTTGGCACATAATCTCCAAGATGGCACAGAATTTTGTCAGATTTGTCACACTGTGTCCTTGACTTCTAGAATATTATCTGGCACATAAAAGGTGCTGAGTAAATAAGTATTGAATGAGTAAATGACTAATAACTTACCACATTGTGTCCAAATCTATACAGTAATGAGGTGTATCATAGAATTTTACTCCATTTACAGGTACATAATAAATATATATGACAGTTGAACTCATACCTGATATCATTAAAATATGAACACTGATAAATGTTATTTCCAAGTTTATAAGAATAAACTCATTTGAAATATTTGAAGTGCCCTTCTCCTTTGGTCTGTCTGTTCTTAATAAGAATTTGTGCATTCATGTTAGCTGTATTTAGAACTTGGATATCGTTAAAATCAATCCAAATGTTTACTAAAGATCATACTCTCATCATTAACCTTTTATATTTCAGTTACTAATAATTCTATCATAGTGACCTAAATGGTTGCTCTTTTATAGTTCCTGCAATCACTTATATTAACCATAAAATGCTAATTACTAATTATTAAATATATTCAATTTCTAATTACATATTTAAATTTTTATGACATTTTATAGCTACCTGTTAGTGAAAATCCATTCATAGGCATAAACCATATTGTTTTATTTTAAACATACAGTGATGTGTCTAGATTTTTTTTTCCCTTTAACTGTCAAAGTGTGTAGAAGTTGCCCTCTACTGGGGAACTAGAAAAATTATGTTGACATACGTAGGTTTTCAATTTCCTTACAGACTCTTAGTTAAATTTACTGATGTAATTTACCGGACAACTGGTTCTTGCTCTCTGGCACTTTTAAATTCCAAAGATATTGAAGTGGTTAGTGTTCAAAAATACTTATCTGATATGGACATACCTACAACTGTTTCTGAGTGCAAAAGTTGGCTATTCCTTGTTAAAAACTCCGTAGTGACAATATCCATCCCAAAGTCATTGTATAGGAATGAGTCTTTGCTGGGAATCAGCTGTCTATAATTATGCAAACAAAAGTGAGTCGGGACTGTTTTTAGAAACTCATCATGGGAATTTGGGGATAAAAGTCTAACTGAGCACTAAAACTATTGTGCTCAGTTGATGATGCAGAAATGATTTACCTGTATTAAATGTTGAAATTTTTATACAAAAAAAAAAAAATCACATGCTCATAAAAGGGCAAAGGCTGTTTACCAGTTCTAGTAAACTAAGACCATGTTCTTCCTCACCTCACCTGTGCTTTTTCTTCTGCCTTTAGGAAGCCTGCCCTAGAGAGATTCAGGGTCTGGGATCCATCTTGTTCAGACCCCAGATCAACTGTATGTTCTTCTTCTCCTGCCCACTGGCATTTAATGAAAATAAAGATGCTATTAAGAAGCCTGTTTAAAGTAGACATTTGATGGTAGGGGGAGAGGTCAAGAAAGAAGACTCCCAAAAGCTGGTCTAAATATGAGTAGGAATCCTGTCACCTCTGTGTTGGTAATGATGGAGGGTATGTGGATTAACGATGCTCACCTGAGGAGCAGACCTTTGTTAGGACCGTTGGTTCATCCACCTCCTCCCAATGAAGTCCTCTCTGAGTTGTGAAGTTCAGGGCCAGTTTGCTAAGCTGTAGGAATGGCTCTGGCTGAGGACTGTTAGGAAAAGCCCAGTAAGTCAGACCGTTGATATATGAGACCAGGCAAGTGGAGTGCAGCTGTCTCTGTTCATTTCGTCTGTCTTTACGCTCAGTATTGATTGTCATGGCTAGATCGAACAGCCGTGTGTGTTGTCATTTAGAAACATCCAGAAGGAATAGATGAGCTGTGCCAAACTTCAGTTCAGTTCGCATGTGTGGGCACAGTCTGGTTTTTATTGTTGTTTGTTTGTAATTTGTTTATGGTAAAGTTTGAACACTAGTTTTGGTTAAACTGTTATTTTGAATGTCTTATTTACAAGACAATCATTTTACAATTTTCTAGAAGTTTATTTTAACATCTAGAGGCCTGCATTCAAAGCATCTTCCCCAAATCTCCCACAAACCACTTTTCAGCGCCTCCCTTCTCTGTCCTCAGTAACCGTCAGACATTCCTTTTTCCTCCACCTTGCACATCTACACCTTGCTTTTGCAAAATTTTGCAAAAAGTTCTCCCATAGCTTTGTTGGCAATTCATGAACCTTTTGGAGGGGAAGGGAGCACCTGTACCATAAAGTGACTTACCTCAAAAACCCCTTCTACTTGTATAGTCTGTTCTAATTTTATTATGTATTTGTCTTTTTGATTTATTCATACAGTAAATAATGTAGAGGTGAGTAATAGTTTTCAGGTCTTCATGTGTGAGTTTTGCTCTACTGAACTGGTTTATAGGAGGCAGTGTGGTATCAAAAATAAAGGACTGGGCAGGGAATTCGGGACCGTTGCTATGTTAGACCTAGTGCTTCCATTAACTCTGAGGCTGTGTGAGAAGCACCTCCTCCCCGGGCCCCCACTTTGCAATCTGTAAAGTGAGAGAGCACATTATCCCTAACATGCCTTTCAGCTAGAATTCTCTTGTATCCCTACATTCTCCATTGTGGACACATAATGGAAGAGACCATGGACTCTGGAGCCAGACTGCGTGGCTCACTTTCCGTTCTGCCACCTACTTCATAGGGATTTTCTATAGTTTTTCTGTCTGTATACCTCAGTTTTCTCCTCTGTAAAATGGGAATCATAATGGCACCTTTCTCCCAAGTTTGTTGAGAGGATTGAATGAGTTTGTACATCTAAAGAGCATAGAACAATTCCTGACACATACAGAGAAGCCATTCAATGACTGTCCACTAATCTCATTATTATTACAAACATAATGCTTTTTTCTAAAGCATTTCAGAAAATGTGCATTTCTCATCAAATGCATCTGCTGTTCCCTGAGGGAAACATTTGTGCACACACATTCATGCATTCATTCATTCAGCAAAAAACTTATTGAGTGCCTATTAGGTGCCAGGTCCTGTCTGTTACAGGCATCAATGAGAAAAATGTCAAATGCACATTAAATCTTTTAAGTCAGTGGGTAATAAATATTCAGTGTTACTCTCGTACCTGAGAGAGTTACTTGGTGCATCCCTTTCACATATGCCTATACCACTGGCAGATTGCACTGTGGTATTTGACCCTGTTTTAAATTTGTATTGCATATTTTGTATTCATGTCCTTCAGTCCATCTCCTGAATATCTTTTTCAGTTTCCTGCTTCCTCCTCTGCTCTTGTTTCTGAACCACTTTTCTTCCCTTTGGACCCTCTCTCGTCCTCTCAACTTTTGCTTTTATTCCTTTGGCTGGGGTTCTGCCTGCTGGTACTTCTTACAGCTTAGCTATGATCTCCATAAGCCTCTCTTGTTCCAACCATAAAATTGGGATAATCAATTTACTTATTGGAATTTTAAATTAGGGAATGTTGGCAAAGCATTTTGCACAGTTCTCAGTACCTAATTTACCTTAGTAAGTGTTGGCTAATGTTAGGGTGGTGGTATTAGTATCACTGAAACAGTGATGCTAAAGCAAGAACTATTACAGGCTCCCATGAGAAGCCCTCAGGCCATGGGACCCATTTGACTGACCACTCCGTTATTTGGAACCATCCTCTTGACATTTAAGAGAGCTGGCTGTGCTTCGTACGTATAATGTTTGTTGTGCTACTAATACTCCTTCGCAGGCTACCACATGGATTCCCAGGGAAAGAGAGACCGCAGCCTGTGAGATGGCAGCTGTGTGCCCACAGTGGCGACCTGCAGGCCCGAATGACCCTGGCAAAGTCTCTCCTCAGCTGTGAAAGCTGATGTCACCGAAAGAGAAATTTAGACTTAATTTCCTTTTTCTGCCTCTTTGGTCTAACACAGACTCTACAGATAAGCACTTTTATGAGTCTCCCGTGGAAAATTATGTATCGCATGTTAAATCTATAAACTTAGAAGACATTTATGTGAAAAAATCTTGGAAAATACAGAAAATTCTCACATCCATCTCACCTTGGCCTTAATGGAAATTCAAATTGTTCTTATCTCTCTTCATCTGGACCTTAAAAAGCCAAGTTCATTGCTCATAGTTTTCATACAGGTCTGTGAATTTACATAGTCTGAAAAGATTCGTTTTTTTCAGTTAAAAAGTAATAAAAGACAAGGGCAATAAATGGTCCAAATTTCCAGGCATAAAACAAATAAGTCATGGGGGTGTAATGTAACAGCATGGGAAACAGAGTCAATGATATTGTGACAACACGGTACAATGTCAGATGGTTGCTGGACTTACCACAGTGATCATAGGTACACAGATGTAGTACAACTGTGGTGGACACCTAAAATTGATATAATGTTGTACATTAGCTATATTTTTTAGTAAAAATCTCTGAAAAGTCATAAGAGAAATCATGAGCTTCAACACTGTTTTTCAGCTTTAACATGTATCACCATATTATTTGTTCTAATTGGTAATGCACATATTCCTCTTTCCTGCTTTTGTGTTTATTGTTTTTCTGTTATACAGCTTTAAATATTTGGACCCTAAATTCCCCCACATTCAGTCTGCATTCTTAATTTCCCCCTCCGCACGGGCCCTCCCCTTTGGCAAAGAGAACTGTCTTCTGATTAGAAATAGTAAAGTAAACATTGGCGAAAGGAAGGTAGGCTCGGGCTAAGCAGACTCTATCTGCTGGCCCAGACAACTCAGCTCATAAGGTCCTGAGAAAAACCAAGTCTGGAGATTGCCAATTTGATATCTTAGACACATCATAAAGAAAAGGAGTAGAATCCATAGCTGGGCACGTGCAAATGTCACTGCAAATGCCAAAGAAGAGAAAGTCGATTTTTACACCCCGTGACCTGGTCATTTGTTTTCAGTCTGCAGAATAGCTGAAGAATGGCTAAATAAGTAGAGCGTTACAAGGAGTTACAGGCTGGTGATGCAGCACGTGTTCGCAAAAAAACCAAGTCATTAAAAGTAAAAGTTGGTTACACCACCTTGTGACCCGTCTAAGAAAGCTTCCGCCTCGTCCAAGAACATCCGCCAGGGCAGTAGGCGCCCGAGAGCCAGGACCTGCAGGAAAGGCCAGGCCGCCACACCCGCACAGGGCCCCGGGGCCCTGGAGGGGTAGGCAAAGGGCTCACGCTGCAGATGAGGGCTGCGCCGGGCCGGTCAAGACCCCTTGCACACCTGAGCTTCGTCGTTCTGTAAAAACTGAGTTACTGTCTTTTAATTAAAAAATAAAAAGCACCCTTTCAAAGGCTTAACCTTCAAATATGCCGGGGACCGAGGCCTAAGAAGTCCGTTTTACTATCTGTGTGATCGCAGTAGTTGTTGTGACAATTGATAAAATTTTCTGTTTAAAAAAAAAAATGATAATTCACTTCAGTATTGCCCTTTTTACAAGTCTCGCCGCTGAGAGAAGTGCCTTCACAGTCTTATTGTTGGTTTTGTTGTTATTTGGGGGCTTATATTATATTTTAATGCGACTAAATCTCGGTGTCTCAGATTCGAGACCTTTTTTCCTTTCTACTAAAGTCATTGAAATATATTCACCCAGTCATTCACATCAGAGGTGTAAATGGATTTTCTGGAGATTTTTTTTAAGAGACAGTTAAAGCCAGTCATTTTGTGACTTGACTTCTTCAGGTGATGCAATCAGAAAGCTTAACACACCATCCCAATGGCAGGAATGCTAAAACTAAGTCTTGACCTTGACCCTGCAAGGGGGAAGGTAACATCTTTTGCTAGAAGTGTTCCTCCACCACCTCTTGGTTTTACCCATTTGTATAGGATTTACTTGGGAAAGAGAAAGAAAAAGGAATGAAATCGAGCCTTCAGAGCCTGAGAGAAAATAACATGTTTATTTGACTTTGCAGTTCCAGTGAGTGTGGCTGTTACAGTTTAAATTTTTAGATCATCCTGTTTATCACTGGTATTTGCAAAACCCTGACTTAAAAATATGTATCAGCCGTGTCACACCAAGGCTTTTGTTTCATGTCATCAAAAAGACATTCTGAGTTTGAAGCTCCTCTCAGGTTTACTCTTAAAATACTCATATAGCCCTGAGGAAATAGGGTAAGATTTCAAAGCTGTTACTTTCACAGTCAGGATCACAGGCTCTGGCATCAGGGAGGTAGGGACCGAGTTCCCGGTATGGCCTCTCGCGACTTCACTCACTGTCTCTGAGACTCAGGTTCCTCACCGACCAGGTGGGCAAATGCTAGTCCCTACCTCACGGGGTTGTTGTGAGGATTACGTAAGATAACATACACAGAGCCTCAGCACGTCATCTGACATTTGGCTATTATTATTTTAGTAATAATTCTAACGCCTTCACCAAAATTTTAATTATGGTCCTGTTTCCTGGAGTAACGGCATTGTGGCTGATTCCGTTGCTCATGCAACTGAAAAGCAGGCTTCAGCATTCTATAACAATTTACTCTTGGTAAATGAACTTGAACAGGCATTTCCTAGAACGTAAGGAGGGTTCTCTGGTCCAGAATTAGAACATACACCCTATTTGCTAGGAAATTTTTAATATGCTAGAAACAAATATCCTTGGAAGAACTGCAAAGAAACTCTTGTGTGTTGGTGGCAATATGCTTGAAATATTCAGGCAGGGAACCCTGCGGATGATAGTGTTCTGCCTTCAGAATAAGATCTTCAGTAAGAATTGGTTGTCAACTTGAGACCAAGGTCACACAGCAACCAATCACTCTGCTAGATGGTCTCTGTTCTGGATCTGGAGTCAGACAAAGCCAGGCTCAAGTCCAGGTTTTGCCGTTTATTTGCTGTGCAACTTGGGGCTCGTTGCTTGCCTTTACTGAACCCCAGTTTCCTAACCTATGAAATGGGGCTGTTATATAACTTGACCCCTTTAAGAAGGGAGGGTCAAATTTTAAAATGTGCATAAATGTGCTGAAGCAAAATATTATTAATAGTGCTGGTATTATTACTAATACTCTTACTATTCCACTATTGCAAAGGAAAATAAATGGGTACCGGAAAGAACATGGGTGCCAAGATACTATGTATGACACCAGTGTGACTTCAACTGCCCGAATACAAGACAAATGTTCTCAGAGTAGTGACAAAGCTCACCATTCTTCCTGGGTGAAAATCCTTATGCTATCACAGACATCAAACCTTATTTCTCAGAAATGTTATTAGTGTTGTTGATATTCCAAAGTTAACATTAATTTCTATTTTCTTAATCTGCATTTAGGTGAATTGATAGATAACAAAGGCAAAACTGGTTAGGTGATAAGTTAGGTCAAATCCATTCTCCGTGTGCTAAATTACTTACCAAGTCTCCACACCCTCGGTTTCAGCTCTTTAGTGGTTTACTGTCATTGTTAGGATCAACTCCAAGCTCCCTCTCCTGGCCTTCAAGGCCTTTGGCCATCTGGTCTCTGACCCCTCAACTCTATACTTTTCTTCCCACTCTGCTCAACTTTTTATATCTGTGTGAATGCCCTTCCCTCATCCTGGACTATCCGTACTCACTTTCTGCTGGATCAGTTTTCATTAATTCTTCTAATTAATGGAATAGTGCCTGCACATGGCATCTGTACATACATGTATATAAATGTTCAATAAATGCTTAAACAAATTGATTTGAAGTCAAGGGCCTCCCACATAGACTGAAACAGCCAGATAATTTTCATTTCCACATGACCGTGCAAACTTTGGAATTCCTCCTAAAGTCTGAATATATTCCATGTCATGGAAGGAGACTAGCTCTTAAACTTTATTTTGGCCTTTTGCACATTTAGCTCTCCAAAATGTGCTGATTGGAACCTGTTTCATAGACACTAGTGGAGCTGATAAGCCACAATACATGTTTTAATAAATAGAATTAAAAATATAACACTTATATTAAAATGTATTTCCTATTGCCAATTGCAAATGTTTGCACAATAAAGAAGCATTTATTCTATTATTTAACAGTAAAATAAGCCTATGCGTGGACATCCGCATGTGTGTATGCCTAAGAAAATCACAGTAGCAATGTTTATATGAAGTAAGCTGGTTCCTGTTGGGCAACAGCCAGAAGAATTTAAGTACTGTCATGAGAAAAGGACTTTAGGAAGGACTTCTTTCCCCACATGTAATGAAGTAGTACCATACATAATTTACTGTCTGTCTGTCTGTCTGTCTGTCTCTCACATACACACACACACACAGAGACTCTTTGGCACTCTAAAGTTCCAAGTAGAATTCATTAAAAATATGAAATGCTTTTTCCTGCATAAATCATAATGAAATGTTAAGCGATAGAGGAAGAACTAAGGGACAAACAATGTCCTCCTGCCCCACACTGAAACCTGTCATGTTACCTCCCAACTCCAACACCTAGTTGTAAAGATTTACCTTCCAGAAACCTAAAAGCTTGCATCCTGCCTCAACAACAGCCTCAAACTGTTCCTTGTCATCGCAGAAAACAAATCTTTTGCTCCTTCTTGCCTAAGGGAGGCAGAGGGACTGAGGTGGTCCTCTGTGCCGAATTAGATGAAAGACTTGCCTTCCACCATAGAGACATGGAGTCTAATCAAGTGAAATGAGTTTTGAGATCCCAGTTCATTTCCTGGGGGAGATCAGTTCACATTACAAAATCACGACATCTCATTCATCACAACTGACGTGGTCTTTGCTCAGGAGAGGACCCCAACTGGGACTAAACCACCTGTCTTCTCTTGAACGGGGATAGTTTATCCAAGTTAGAATTGAAAGCCTTGGAGGAAGAAGCTTGCTAGTAGCTTCCACCCGAGTGACATGTACGCAGGGCGGAAGGCAACTTACGTTTTTACAAAGGGAAGAGGAGCTTAATAAAACTGGTGCTTATAGTTTTAAAGATGCCAAATACGAATACTGTTGTAGAGATGCTAAGGCATGATTGTGGGGAGAGCCAAGACTGGGGCTCCCTCTACTTTATCTCCCTGGTTTTAGTAAACAGAAGTGAGAAGGAGAAGCATTTCCGCTCATGAGAGTTTAAATGACAAAGAAAGTGGCCTGATTTCCGTGCTGATTAATGATCATCATCTCTTTTATTTCTTTCAGGGCATCGTTATAACACCCTTACTACTGCTGCTCTTTGTAAGTATTTTGATGTTGTCTTTCCTATCTTTTATTAAAAGCCATCTACAACTCTTTAAGAAAGGTCATTAAGATAAAATGGAAATTGGAATCCTTTTGTAAGCCTTGACATCACATTTTAAACTTTCTTCCAGTTAAGCTGCATCAAGTAATAACATGTGGGCACAGAAATATATCTCTGTAGTTTCATGATCCCAGGACGGCATCAGGACCCAGGTATTAGGCCTCCAACTCCTGGCTAAGTCATTAATTATTACAAGTTCATGACCTGTGACATAGATCACAAATATGCTGCTGTTTATTTTCTCATTAGTAAAGCTAAAGTGATTGCTAGTGACCCAGTGTTTGACAGAAAGAGCCTTAAACCAGGGAACCAGGAGAAGCTTAGGTCCCAAGGCTGGTACTGATAGTAGTATAATAACTGGCCTCCTCATTTCGGGGAGCACTGCCTCAATTTTTTCATCTGTAGAATGGGAAGCAATGAACACCTACCCCAGACTGCCTCCCAGGGATAATGAAATGTGCTTTAGAAAGAAAAAATACAAGCTACTGGTTAACTAAACAAACATTGTTCTGAAAATAAGAAAATGCTAATTAACTGTCTTCTTTCTTTTGGCACCATGCATGTGAGAAATTAGATGAACGATTATAATAGAAATTAATGTTATCTCATGCTGAGAAACGCATATGTAATCATGAATGATACCTAAAATACTTTATGAACTGTGCATTTTTCATACACACATCTTCCAAATATAAATCACTTCACTCATCACTGAAATGGAGTTGGGGATGCGTTTCGGGGGGTGAGATGTAGCTTTTTGACTCACACTATCTGTCAGTGAGCTAAAACTATGGGGAAAATTTATTTAATTATAGGATAATTACCCAAGTTGGAATTCAATTAGAGTAATAGAGGGACCTCATTTCTTACAAGCTGTGTAGGAAGTGGAAAGGGCGAGAAATACTACTAAACAGTTGGATTCTGCATCTTTCATGAAAGACATTACCTTCAATTAATAAACCTTAGCCTTCCCACACCTTCTGAGATGCTGGCTCCATTCTGACAAGGTAAGAAGGTCAAATGATCAGATAACCTCCTTCAGCCTAGCAAACCTCATTAATTTGGACTTCACCGATTCAGAATTTGCAGCGAGTCCCCCTTGAAACTGAAGTGGATATTGGTTTGCATCCGTTTGGAACACGGGACTTGGTATGTGCCTGTCTGCTCATGCGGCGGGAGGGACAGGGACCATCCCTCAGTGGTTTGCCCAAGACCTGGGTTCGCGGTTTCCCAGGAGCAGCCATCAGCAGGCACAGGACACGGGCCAGGTGGCGGTCCCCACGGGTCGTTGGTCAGAGGACTAGTGTGGGGCCTGGCACCTAGACGGGAACAGTAAATGGCCGTGTGGCCTCAGTTGTCTCCATTTTAGAAGAAATGGAGAGTGGCATCTCTTATGCCTGTGACTTTTTAAAGAAAATTAGGGAGAATTCACAGCCACAAGTAGGGGACTGAGAGCGGGGGTGGCACTCCTGAGGACGTCAGAGGCCAGAATCTCTGCGTTCCTGTCTCAGCTCGTGACTAAAGAACCAGGTGAGGGCTGTTCTCCCTCCGCTTCCCGTCTCCATGCCCTAGAGGCCTTCTCAGCGGGATGGCACGATGGCATCTCCCTGCCTCTCACCCCACAGCTTGTGAGCTTCTGTTGGTTCCACATTATTAAATAATAGAGCAAGGAGAATCGTGGAAGAGACCCCAAGACCCTCAACTTAAAAGTTGAGCGCTTCCCTTCTGCACCAACTGGGCTGTCCCAGTAGGTGCGGTGGCGTCATCAGACCGCACTGGAAGTCGCTTTTATGTTGTGTGACTTTAAATCGCACGCACAGAATGTAGCACTTCTTGTCTCTTTAGGTTGTTGTGCATTTTACAAACAATGGGAATTGCTGAAACACTTGGGTTACCAGGCTTCGTTTACTGCGCAGGACAAAAACCTGGGCACCTGAAAATCAGAACACATTCCATAAAAGATGTCATGTTTCGGGCGTTTCTTGTTTTGTTTTGTTTCTGTTTTTTATCAGCCCCCCTACAATGGGTTGACGCGTGTCCCTGAAAAAGATATGTTAAAGATATAACCCCCAACGTCCCAGGACGCGACCTTATTTGGAAACAGGGTCATTGCAGATGTAATTAGTTACGATGAGGTCATCCTGGTGCGGGGTGGGCCCTTCGTCCAGTAGGGCGGGTGTCCTTACAAGGGGAGAAGTCGGCGACACCCCGTGTCTGACCGAGGGGCAGGGACAGAGCGCAGCCTCCCCAGCCCTGGGAACGCCGCGGATGGCGGGCAGACGTCAGGAGTCTCCCCAGCAGGTCTCAGGGGGAGCCTGGCCTTGTTGGCTTCAGACTTAATAGCTTCCAGAACTGTGAACCAGTTTGTGTCGTTTTAAGCCACCCCCTTTGTGGTGGTGTGTTACAGGCATCGTTCACGTCACTGAGCCTTGAACTCGTTCTTGTACGCCATTACCGATTCCAGATCGTTCCCCAAGCCTTCGCCATAGAATCGCCCAGTTCCTTCGAAGGGTCGGCCCACACACCTACCAGCTGCTGCTCCTTGTTGTATAATAATTGTAGTAGAACCCCGGGTCACTCTCTGTGAGCTCAGAAAGTGTTCGGTCTTCCCCTTGTCTCCTTTGTAACAGTGCACTTGGGTCGGTTCTTGCTGTTTTCATACTTACGGAGTTGGTCCTCCCAGTGTCCTGGCCCCTAAATTCTTCATCTCTTCTTCAGTAAACCTGCCTCCCACGTCATCTCGGCCAGCCACCTTGACTTTATGACGGCCAATACCTGCGTGTCTCCATAGTCCTGTTTTCACATGTCTTCTCTTACCCAACAGCTCCCATCTTTGTGACTTATTCCCCAAATTGAAAATTAAATTAAAGTCCTCAAACGTGCTAGAATGGCCCATGTATTTACCTTATCACCTTAACAATGCCTCTAACTAACCCACGCTACCCCCCCTCCCCCCGTACGCAGCCCAGACCCCGTGGGCCGTGATTACGGTTATTTTATCGCCCGCGCCGTCAGCGAGCTCGCGCCTGTCTTGTGGCCTCATGTTTCCCTGGCAGAGTGCCAAGCCTGCTTAAACTCACCTCCCCAGCTTTCTGTATATGTACCCCAAATACGGCCTGCGTACCCACTCTCATGCTGACAGGTCTGATTTGAAATTCATAATGACTAACTGGAAGTGAGCCTGGCAATCCTACTTTCCTCCAATTAATTCACATTCCTACTCTAGAGAAAATCACTTTACCCCTGCTGGCCTTCCAAACCTCCATTGCTTCTTCTCTCTATTTTTTTCTTTCATCTCAACTGATGCAGAAAGCAAATTAGCTGATGAGCAAATTAGAGGCAATCAGAGAAATTTTACAAGTTCCAGCCCACCTGCATCTGTGTTCTTCACGCACTCTCCTGATTTGTAGATGCACCGTGTTCACCACATCTAAGGCCAGTCCCTCCAGTTGTGCCGTCCCTTGTTGCCTACTTAACAGGATGAGCCACCAGAGTTCCCTCTTCCTCCCATATCATCAAACTTTCCATTTCTACTGGATCGTTTCTATTAGCCTACAAACATTCTGTAACGTTACACATCTTCAAAATTAAAATTCACCTTATCCCACCTGCCCTCCATTTCTGTGCTCTCTTTTTAGCAAAATTCCTCACAACGGTTATTTAAATGTATTCAGTAATATCCTAAGTGCTAGCACTTTCCCACGTCCCAAGGACATAGCAATGACCAAAACAGACACATCTTTGCTCTCATGGAGGTTCTATACTAGCAGGAAAAAAACAGCCAACAAATAAATAAAACTATGTATAAGATGGGCAATGTTGCTAAAGTGAAAAATAAAGTAAGGAAGGGAACCAAGAAGCGCCGGGGTGGGAGATTGATATTGTAAATACGGTGGTCAAGGTTGATCTCCCTGAGAAAATGACACATAAGCAAAGGAGATAAAGGAGTGAGCCTTCTGGCGGTAGAGTGGTCCAGGTGGAAGCAACAGCAAGTGCGAAGGTCCTGTGCGTGTTAAGGTGCAGCAGGGGGCCAGTGTGGCTGGAATGGAGTGAGCAAAGTGGGAGAGTAGATGGAGGTAAGGTCAGGGACATAGCAAGGGCCAAATGATGGAGGACCTTAAAGTCCTGTTTAGGGACTTTGAATTTTAATTCAGGAGAGCTTGGAAGAGTTTTGATCCAGGGAATGGCGTATTCTGACATACATTTTAAAAGGATGATTCTGGATGCTGAGTTAAGAAGAGATTGTGAGGGGATGGTGGTGAAGACAGGAAGACCAGGTAAAAAGCTAGTGTAGTATCATGGCAGAGCTGTGGTTGGCTTGGAAGGGTGATTGAGTAAATCTGGTTGGAAGTAGTTGGGAGTAAAATTTGAAAGAACTGCAAGATTGAATGAAGGTTGAGGGAAATATAAAAGTCAGGGATGACTCCAAGCCTGCGCAGCTGGAAGGATGGGGTTGTCATTTACTAAGATGTAAAAGACAGTAGGATTGAGAGGGTCAAAGAAACTCATAAAGAGTTTATTGGACATGTTTGGATTAAGGTGCCTGTTAGAAACCCAAGCAGAGAAGTCAAGTAAGCAATTGACTGTATGAGTCTGGAATTCAGGGGAGACGTCTGGATTAGAGATACATAAGTGGAAGACATCAACAAAGAAATAGACTTTAAGTTAGATGGGATAAGACCACCAAGAGGGTGAGACTAGAGAAGGGAAGATATCAGTGGACTGGGTTCTGGGACATTCTAATAGTAAAGGTCAGCAAAGAAGGCCAAGGAATGTGCAGTCTACTTAAGGGGAACAAGAGATTTTAGTGTCCTAGAGACCTAGGAGACAATGTATTTTTAAAAGGGGAGAGTGGTCAACTACTTTAAATGCTGGTAGTAGTTCAGATAAAATGAAGACTGAAAATTGACTGCTGGTTTAACAAGACAGAAGTCAGTGCGGACCTTCACAAGAGCTATTTCAGCAGAGCTTTGGGAGTGAAAGCCTGACTGAAGTCGCTTCAAGAATGAGTGCAGGAAGAGGAGTTACAGATGGTGGTAATCGATAACTCCTTTGAGGAGTTTTGCTCTAAACAGTCAGTAAATGGGGCAGCAATGAAGTTAATGGAGGATCAAGAGAGGACTCTGTGTCCAAGTTGGAAAAATGATTAGCCCATTTGCCTGGATAGATTAGAGCGGGGAGAAAATCATGGACCCGGGTCCCTGAGTAGGAGAAACGGTTTGAGCTCTAGTGCATAAAGGGTGCGCATGGCCTCCTGAACACACAGAATTTATCCATCGTAATGGGATGGGGGCAGTAGAATAATTTTTATTGAGTAGCTATAATGGGTACTTACTACATAGTCCCATGTGAAGAACATGATTGTCTTCAGAAGTAAGTATGATCCTCACCTGATATGAGAAAACTTAGGTTCAAAGAGGCTTTGTAACTCGCATGACAGCTCACAGCTCGTAAAGAACACGGGCTCCTCCAGCCAGGGCTGCCTCCCCTGAGGGCTCCTTCCAGGTAGCTTACAAAGGAAGCGTGCCTCCTAGGAGATGGTTTGATTATTGGTTACTACTTCTTGAATATTTATATTCTAGGTAACATAAGAAAGACAAAAATAAAAATAATAATAATAATAATAATAATAATAATAAAGCATGATTGCCTTGAAGATACTTAAGGCTTATTTCGGTAAACAAGAATAAAGAATAATGAAAGAATGTTGATGAAAGAGGAACTACTAAACTAAGTTACTACGTTATTTAGCCAGAGTTTCCGCAGGAGTTCATTGGAGAGAGGGGTCTGGGCTGGGGAAGGAGATCAGTGACAGCTTCCGAGGTTACAATCATTGTTCGTTTCCCTACCTGCGATAACAAAAACAATTCTTCAACTTGACCCCATCGTGTCAACAATGAATACAGCCATTAGTGTCATGGTCACAACACTCCTTTTTTATAGTATGTTCCCAGTGATGATTGTGTAACCGATGGTCACACACGTGTGTGATACGTAGAATCATAAGGAGAAAAGCACTTAACGAGAAGCTATCCATTTGATACCCCCAGTGGCTTCTCACTGAGCCCTTCTCTCCACCTGGCGCCCAGGAACGTTCCTCAAGCCAGAGAAGACGGATCTCCTCTTGAACGTGACAGTGGCTTGTCTTCTCCCTGTGTATAAATCACGCAGAGCTGGTTTTCACACAGAGAGAATTTTGTGAAGCAGAATCATCGGGAATCCTTTGTAAATGCTTGTGCTAGGGCTCCCCCAGACCTGTTGAGTCATAAGGGGTTAGGGAGAGCACCTGGTAAGCTCTAGAGGTGACATTGATGAACTCCCTCCCCCTCTAGGGACCATTGACCCAGAGAGGCCAACTCCGCTGCTGGTCGGGGACTTCTCGGGCTTAACTGAAGGGAGGCAGTGACACTGGGTGACACAGGCGCAGCACTGTCTTAAGCAGCTTTTCCCCTGTCCCTGGGTCCCCTCTCCAACCCCAGCTGCTGCTGGTGTTCCCTGAGCAGGTAGGGTCCGGCCAGTGTGGAAGGACATTGCTTCCTTGCACCGCTCTTGCCTGTTGTCCCCAGGCCTAGAGCACTCCTTTGGAGGAGCGTAAACCTTTGCTCTGCCGAAGGGACTATTTAGCAACAGTTGGCTCTTTGGTTCATGAACCAAACTCATATGACAAGACCAAATCCCGTGGTCCAGGAATTAGGAATGAAGTTTGTTTCTAGATGCCTCTGAGTATCCCTGCCTCCAGTCCCCTCTGTCCTGGAAAGCCATCTCCCCAAAGCTTTCCTCTGTGGGTGATGATAAGCCAATTTACAGTTCACTTGGGCACATTTCACTAGAATTTCTGTGTGGTTTAAGTACCATATTTTGCCAGTATAATGTGCTCCTATGTATAATACACAAACACGTTTTTGGCCCAAACTTTCAGAAAAAAAAATCTTTCATTTTAATTTTTTTAATTCGGACACCTGGCTAGCTCAGTTGGTAGAGCATGACATCCTTAATTTTTTTAATTCAAATTTTTATTTGTTTATATTTAGGTACTTGGTTTTTGTATAATAAAGGAATTTTAGCATTTATTTTTTTAACATATTATGGTACACGAAATTTTATGTAACAAATAATTGCAAAACACAAGAACAGATACAAAGTACAAGAAATTTTATGTATAAAAATTTTTTATATAAACAACAACAAAAAATGATTGTTGTATTCCAGGGTATTATTTTGCATACAAATATCTTTATTGATTTATAGAGTTATACTTTTAACTCATAAGCATAAATAAAGAATTAAAAACATTTATATAGATACGGAAAATTAGTACTACCCATGTATAATGTGCATCCTTATTTTTCCCTCACAAATTTGGGCAAAAAAAGTGTGCATTACACACAGTAAAATATGGTAACCAGAACTTACAATTATATGTGGTTTCTGTCAGTTAGGGGAGTAACCTTTTCATCTTACATCTTAAATATGCATGTAGCATAAAGAAATGTTTTACATATTTTTCTTTTAAAAAAATCACGTGAAGCCTATTGTGCTCTTTAGGTCTCAGCAAGGGAAACATACCATGCATCTAGTTATAAAAAGGATCCTTTCCTCTACTAAATACGTACTTTCCATATCGTAACCCATTTTCAGTCTGATACATGCAGCTGAACCAATATGGCTATCTAACAATCATATTCTTAATTGTGATAAAAATTATAGTCATTTTTATGTTGAACCTGTCAGCTGGTGCACACTTAACTCATCAATTTAGTTTGCACGTATCCCTCTGAGAACAGGGGCGGCAGGGCTGAAAGAAGGGCTCAACTGGAGTTCCTGGGGAAAGATGGACATCTAGGAGGGTTTGGGGGCCTGGGGACACTCCCTTCTCCTGTCTGAGTGCTTCTCTTTGTGAAGGGAAGGAGACAGGTGTGTATGAGGTCGTCCGTGTGTGGGCATCGGAAGTTCGATCCAGTAGTAAGCCAGGCCCTTCCGTCCTTCCCTCCCCGCCAGGGCTGGGCTCGGTGGGCGACGGTGGGGGGTGGCTTTGGAAACTGGGCCGGAAGTGAACAGATCCTGCTCTGGGTCTGAAGCGGCTTCTCCCTGATTTTCGCACAAAAGAGATTTAGCATTCAGCACCCTACAGGATAAACTGTAAATACGTATTCTTATTTTTCCCTGAATGTGATGCCAATGAAAAAGCAAAGACCAATCATCGAGGGTGAATTATTTAATGCAATAATGTTTTAATAGCCGAGAAGAGGTGCAAACAGTGGAGACGCCTGTGGCTAATGGATTTCCCTGGTAGGAGATAAAAGGTTGATTACACAGCAGAGCGAGGGAGGACCTAGTGCATTAATGACAATTTACAGGTCAGCTCCCTTACAGGAGTGATTTAAAACGCACCACCTGCTTTCGAACTGTAGGCTGATAACTGTGATTTTATGGACATTCAACATCTCTTCATCAAGAAGCGGTACTTGTCTTCCTGAGTCTTGTTAGTTTGGCCCTGTAGTATTTTACTGACTGGACCCCTCAGGTTCTTTCCAAATCAAATAGATTCTAAATTGAATGGATTGATAGCAGCCAATCCTGCTCAGCCTTTTTCTGCCAAGTTGGGATTGAGTCCTAAAGCCCTAGGGCATCCACTGTAGGTACTGGATTAACCCTTTCCGATGCATCTGCCTGGTGCTGGTTAAGCACCATTCTTGAGAGACTGGAAATAACGGTCACTCAAATAATTTTCTGGGACCTGTGCTTAAAAGCCTGAACCCGGGTGAGAAAGGCTAAACCATCAACCAGTGCTAATCAAGTGTCCCCACACCCGCCCCCGTTTTGTTTTGTTTTCTTTTTTCAGTTCTTTTCCTCCGCCTTCTTGCTTTTGCCTGCCTTCCGGTCCCCTGTCCCCATGCAGCTCCACCCCCGACGCACGCACCACCTCTCCATCTCTCACAGGGGCAGGACAAGGGAGGACCCCTGCCCCGGTGCACTGCTCTACACCTTCTGTAATTAATATGCAGTACTGGAAGGATTGACCTTAAGGACTATGGAGCGACACTTGTGGGCTGATATCTGACTATCCTTTTCCTGCTACGGTGGTGACCTTGCCCAAGTGGTTCAACTCTTCTATGCCACTGTTGCCTCAGATGAAAATTGGGGTACTGATAAGACCTCCCTCACAGGGTTGCTGTATTAAATTATTCAGCACACTTTTTTCCTACGGGAAATTGGCCATTGTTAAACGAGTTGTGTCTTAAAGTGTGGGTTGGCAGGATGAGACACATCACCTCTAAATCTACTGGGGTAGCTCAGTGAGGCCCCGAGTACCCGTTTGGTACAAGCTTATCCCGAACCTGCGACTTTATCCAAACGTGCACATCACTGATGCTTCCTGTAAGTAAGCACATTGGTCTTTACTATATGAACCGAAGCAGATTCCTCATTAAAATGCGAAGAACCAAATATCCCAGGCAGCACGTTCCCTTCTGGTTTAGTTAAAATCAGCTCTGCATGAAAAGTCACTGGGTCTTGTACTTTTTCAGTCATGTTCTCAGAAGCTGCCCTGTGCCAGATGCTCGCTCCTCTTTCTTCTGGATGCCAGGGCATGCTTCATAGCATCAGAAACTTCCCCAGGGGCGCCTCTGCGTCTTCACACTGGCCCCGGTGACAGGGCTGGTGGCTGATTCAAAAGAAAGGACTTTTGCCAAATTAGACCCCAGTGCTGAGGTTTCCTTCCTCTCAGAGCCACTTCTAAGGGAGCCATCCTGAGGGATTTCTTCCCCAGCACCCCTGGCGCACCTAGTCTGGCCTCGTGTTCCCAGTTAATTGCATCCCTGGCTAGCCTGTTCAGGCCTCTGATCTGACAGAGCCTCAGAGGATGGCTGCTTTAACCAGTGTCCCTAATTTAGTGGAGCAAAGATCAGAAGCATTACAGAGGACAAGGGGACCTTGGAGATCATGGAAGACCAACCCCCGATCTCACCCCACCCACTGCCCTGTCCACTGTCTTCCAGGAACCTGAGGTGGCCAAACATTGAACATGCAAGGGAGGAATGGAAATTAAAATACATAACATTATTGAAAACCAAAGATGAAATAGGTTTTCCTTTACTTCTCTTATGCCCGAAGTCCATCTTTCAGGTAGAATCTGGATTAAAATAACCCCCCAAATTTAAATGAAGTCACATTTTAACTTTTCTCTCCATTTGATCTGAGTTTACTGCTCTACACTAACACTTTCTGGTTAAACCAACGAGCCTTCCCAGTGTAGGAGAACTATTATCACAGAGCAGCTTTGGCTAAGTGTGTTTTAGAAGCTGGCCGGCTTCCCATCATAATGCAGGTGGTAGAGATGTTAACCCTTCTCCTGTTCGCCCCAAGAACACTCGCCGGTGGTGTCTGCAGCTGCAGCGTTTACCCTGAGATAACTCGCAGGTGACAGTCCTAACCTGAACCCCTAAGTTCTGTGCTTTGCAATTAGCACATGAAACAATATTATGAAATACTGATCATCATATACGTTTCTGTTACATTAGGGTTAGAGACAAGGTCCGACTAGAAATAACTCCAAGGACAGTTTTTGTATTTTATTGGCACATTGAAAACTGTGTTTATGTAAAATGGAGCGCAATAGCAAGTTGCACTTCTTTTTCTCTACGGGAAAAGGGTTCCTCACAAGTCACTTCCTTCTGGACCTCAGTTTTCATATCTTTAACATGAGAGAATAGGACCACGAGTCTCTTTCAGGGTTAAGATTCTATCCGTCTTAGGTCTTCCCCTGCAGAGTAGCTCTCAGGCCTGAAGGTGGTGGGGACGGAGGGCCGAGGGCGGGACGACGCGCAGGCCGCACACACGCCACTCCTGGGTCCCTGTCGTGACTAGATGCCCTGTTTCTCGGTGCACCTTGGAATTACTTGTGTTAGTGATAAACAAGCAGAGAAGAAAAAATATAACCAAGCGATTTTATAATACCACCTGATAATAAGCGTTCTTAAAGATACTTTTAAGTCGTGTGTGTTTTTAACTTGAAGAAAAAACAAAGGATGTGATTTTGAGTAAGCGTTTGTCGCTCTTTAGCACCTCTTGTTTGCACATGACTTCATTTGTTCATTCCGCAGGGGTTTTACTCAGCTGCAGATGTATTCTCTGCCAGTTATGCCTCAAGCACTGGGCTTACAGAGGGACTATATTATGGCTTCATACAGTTTTTCATTAAAACATCTTAAAAGCACATTAAGTAACTTACTAAAGCTGAGCTAGAAAGAGGACCAGAGCTATGGAAGATCATTCATGAAATTCCATACAGGACTGTCACCTTGTCGCTGAAGTTTACACCCTGCATCCTGCTGCCTCCCTCCAAACATGGATGGAACATTGAGCTGGATGTTTTTGAACTTGAAAATTTTGTTCTTTAAAGTTTATTTTTCTATTCATCAAAAGTGCTTCAATTTGCTGGAAAACAAGTTTTTGGGTTTTTGTTTTTTGTTTTTTTAATTTCAATCCTTGCCCCAGGAGCATCCTTAGAATTAATATTTGTAGAGAGAATATGTTTGTTAAGTACCTTGTGCCTCAAGGATATTGTTGCTCTAAAATATGTTGAAATATTAATTTTTACTACTTTGGCTTTGCATTAAAAGAAACATTCCAATGACCATGTAGCATTTAACACACCAGGAATCCTGTCTGTTCTTCACTGGTTTTGCTTTTCCTGCTTTACTCTCCTCATTTCTTTAGTTGATCTTGGTTGTGAAGGAAAAGACAGAGGCTACAATTTTTATGGGTTAAACTGACAGCCAGTGGTCAATGTTGAAGGTAGTATTAAGTGAATACAGGCCACTGATGAGCACATCATGCATTCTGGCATGGTGAGTGCATCTAGATTGGGACTAAGGACAGGGGACAGAATTTCATCAATCACTCCGGGAGGTAGAAAAGGTTTTGGTAAGCTGGTTCATGCAAAAATCAATGAAAACACTGATTCCCACATTGCATCCTGAGCCGTTGACTTCATTTATCTAAATATTTGCTTTGTTTTATTTAACACTCTATGCCTTTCATCATTACTACCTCAGTGTTTTTCACACACACAAAAAATTACTTTCCAAAATGTCTTTCCAAGTTTAACTTTAGATAAATATGAAAATTGAGGTTTAGTCTGTAGGGTAAAAGGTTGAAAGTGAGTTCCAAGGTCCACAGAGGTCATGACTGATGGTTTGGGAGAACCTGGTTGTTAAGGGACTCATAAAAGAGATAAACACCCATGGAACAGGCTAGTGTTTGTCCAGAGGGGATTGAACACTACAAGGAGGTTTTGAAAACCATTGAAGTTAATAGGAAGATAGCAGTGCTTGGTGGTGAGGCCAATGTGAGTGTGGACCTGGGTTCACAAAGTCTCTTGTGCTACTGGCAGTAGAATCTTTATGAAGCTGAGATTGCTTCATAACAACCAAGAAACAAGGACGGAGGAAAAAATAAGAATTATCAACAGTTTTAAGGCATACACATTTTAGGAGGGGTATACTGGAATTTTAAATTGAAAAGTAAGTCACGTTCCAGGCTGTCCCGTTTGCGAGATTTTGTGTAGGAAGAAATTTTAAAGAATGTGAGAGTCATTGCCTTTGTTTTGAAGGAGCAGCAACGTTAGAAAATATTTCATTTGTATAAATAAAAATGTCTTGATAAGAGAATAATGGCACATACCTGTTTGTTTTAGGTATCTGCAGACAGGTGAAATAGAAATCACATGAACTGTGGTTATAGGTGAAATATTATGCCATCTGGTTGTAGACAAGATGAACACAGAATCACGTTACTCTTCAGAAATGGGTTTAATAATAAGCAATTGAAGTTAATTGCAAAACAATAGTTATCATTTACCCCCAATCCTAGCCTTCAAATAAAAATTATAGATTTAACTACGTAACAGTCTATTTTGTTAAATTCAGAAAATACAAAGTGACTTTACTGCTTTTCTTATATTACCAAATTTTTGGTGTGTGTAACAGAATGAATTTATTGCATAATTTAATGAACAGCAATATTCGATAACTGATTCAAAGTAACTCTGACTGGTTTTATATTCTTGTTTTACAGCTTGGCTCGTCCTCTTCTGTGCCTTTTACATCTATTTTTTCTCAGCTTTTCATGACCGTTGTGGTTCCTCTCATTATTGGACAGGTAAGGTCTCCCATCCTGCCTGCTCTTTTCTTCACAGATCAAATGGTGAGTTCTTATGAAGTGTCAGGACAATTGAGAAACGAGATAGAGGGAGAGACAATTAAATGAAAATATGGGGCTGCAAACACTGTTTTGTAAATCACAATATTCTTATCATTTTTTTATTTTTCAGTTAATTACAGTATGCTCTACAGATAAATATATATAAGGACACCTACACAGAACCTTGATTTTTTAAAAATTTGTTACCCCTTCTTTATAGCTGCATAGAGGGCTTGAAAACATTTAGCAAACCATTACCTTATTCTGTGACTTCTGATGAGGTCTCAGTGTTTATGACCCACGCTGGGTTCCTTCTGGTGGCTTCTGCATAGACTTCTCCACCAGCAGTTGGATTTGTGATCAGGTAATTGATAAACAAACATTTAACCCTCTTAGCTCTTCTATGGGATCTTTGCAAATTTAATTTCCTTTATCATTCTTATTCAGGTGGACTAAGAGAATACATTTTTATATTTTAACTTCTTATAACAAGGTAATAATAAATCCATAATTTTATTATAAACATACAAATTTTAAAACAAGGTTTTTTTTACTCATCGGTAGCCACAGTAAAGAAGTACAGAAGTACAGAATTTAACGTACTACTAATTGAATTTTAGGAAACAGTATGTGAGGATGATTAAGAGCATAGATGTGGATTGAAGAGCAACTGGATTGTAGACTTAGTTGTACCTTTTATTTGCTGTATGACCTTTGGCAAGTCATTTGACCTCCTTAGCCCCAGGTTCATCATTTATTAAATAGTATAACAATAATACCCACCTTAAAGGGTTGTTGCGAGGATTAAATGAAATACACATGGGTATAAAGGTTTTGTCGTCATAGAGCCTGACACGGGTCAGTGCTATGTAGCTTCTGTGATCACCGTCCTTATCAGATTCCCTATAAATACTAAACAGAAGGCAATTCCATGAAATATTAATTATAGAAAATTATATATATATAATATTTACACACACACACACACACACACCCCCGTAATATTTACCTGCTGCCTTAGGTTACATTGGCTTCCCTGAGAGATGGGCTCTGACTTAGAGGTTTCCATGAGCAGAGTTTACTGGGAAAACCCTTGGGCTCACGTCTGGGGAGAGTGAGGAAGTGGGATGGGGATGAGGGAGATGTCAGACTGTGATGCCATCCTGCAGTGGCCTCAGCGATCCCAGGGGGCGTGCTGGAGCTGGAATGACCACTAAGAATTGTCCTGCCTAGAACAAGAGTGCCTGGTGGCTCTACTCCTGCACCGAGCAGTCATTAGATGCTGCCTTCCCTCCCACTCCCCATGAGAGCTGTGACCTTGGGTGAGTCTGCTCTCCCAGCAGCAGTTCCCAAAGAGAAACTCAACTGGGACCCTTCAGTCAGCAAGCCCTGCAGTTGTGGGTACAAGCACTTGGCTCCTGAAGAGATGGATCTGGATGGCACGACACAGCACCCACTGCACACGCATTTGTTTTATTTATTTATTTTGTTTCATTCTGTTTTGTTTTATGCCTAGAAAAGGAACTGAATTTAGGATAAAAGGGGAAGAGTTAAAAACACTCAAAGAATACCATTTAATTAAATATAGATTGATACTTGGAAAAAATACATCTCCCACAGTGCTGATCACAGAACAGCCATTCTGAGTACACACCATGTCCCCCACCTACCTCTCTGACCTCTTTCCTACCCTCTCGCCTCCCTGGCTTGTTCTCACTTCCTGCTTAAGTTTGCTGTTGAGAATGGCTTTCTACCCACCCTCCCACCCCAGCTCATTGAAGCACGTTGTTTGGTTCCTTTCTTGACCATTGTCACAGTATACATTTATCTTTCGTTCACATGTTAACTATTTGCCTCGCCCAGTAGACTGTAAGCTTCATGAGTACAGGAACCGTGGTGGCTTTGTTCACCATTAACCCCAGTCTATGCGAACCATTAAGTATGTATTGATTGAAAGAGGGCGAGTGCTGTGATCTCCAAGGGGAATAGTGTGTGCTACGGAGACGTAGTGACGCCTACCTGCCCTTCCTAGCGCCACACAGTTTAAGCTGTGGATGGCATTAATTTAAACCATGCTTATTTGCTTTGTTCTGAAATAATTTTGTATACTAACTAGGGCTCATCCATTTTCCTTTTAGTGGACCTTGGCAATAGCTCGACTAATCATAAATGTTTGGCTTAAAACAAATGGACAAAAAAAGATCTTTGTCTCAGTCATTCAGTAGATTTTTTTTTAATGTACAGGAATATATATATATATATATTACATAATTAATATTAATCCAGAGGGAATAATGAATTGTTACATTCCTTGTCCTTCACATGCCCAGTGTCACAGTAAATTATAAAGTAGTAAAGGTATTCAAAAAGTACTATGAGTGGTTTTTAAGAAGTACTTGAGCTACCAAAGGACTTTATTATTTTTTTCAAAGAAAAAAATCCTATATATTTACAGCTGCCGGGCTCCCTCCTATATTCTAGGACAGGAATTATCACACCCCAGTCCCCACCTGTAGCAACGACCTTGCCTCCGCCCTCTCCTGCACCCTCACTCCCTCACATCCAGCAGTCAGTAAATGCCACCAAGTCCACTCAGCGGTCTTTCAGCCCTGGCATCTGCACCCTCAGTCACACCCAGAGAGGGGACCTTCATTGTCCCTTGTCTAACTTACTGCACCTCCCAAACCTGTCTTGTTTGGAGTCTCTTATACTTCCTATCCGGTGCCTTTACTGCCTCCAGGGTAGTCCCAGAGAACCAATCGGTTATGCTACTCCTCTCCTTAATAACTTCCCCTGTGGCTCCCCGTCGCCCATTCCTGTGTGGCCCATAAAGCTTGTCACTGTTCGGCCCCAACCTGCATCTCCAGTGTCACATCCTACCATCCCCTTCATATAGACTCCTATTCTGCCGTGCGGTGTGCGCACCCCCTCACTGACCATGCTGCCGTGTGGTGTGCACCCCCTCACAGTGTGCATCCCCTCACAGTGTGCACCCCCTCACAGTGTGCACCCCCTCACTGACCACGCCGCCATGTGGTGTGCACCCCCTCACAGTGTGCACCCCCTCACTGACCATGCCACCATGTGGTGTGCACCCCCTCACAGTGTGCACCCCCTCACAGTGTGCACCCCCTCACTGACCACGCCGCTGTGCGGTGTGCACCCCCTTACAGTTTGCACCCCCTCACTGCCCAGCCCCTGCACTGCTCCTTGCCTTTCATCTTACTGTCCCATCTTTTCTGCCAGCCAACTCCTGCTCATTCCTTAAGACTCAGTACAGAGATGCCCTGTGATGTGTGGGCGACCTGCCGACTCCCCTGGGCCGGACTGAATCCCCGCACGCCCATGGCCTTGGCTCCTGTCCACCTGGAGAGACTGTAACCCGGCTGTGGGCCGCCTGGAGGCAGAGACGATCACCAGTGTGTTTAATGGCGTGCTCGCTGGCCCGTGTGGGCGCTATGGAAAGACTGGCTGAGGAAGACTGCATTTCCCCTCACCGAACCCCCAGCAGCCATTTGCCTAGCTCTCCAGTTTGCTAGAGAGAAATACAATTGTTCTCACCTTGTTTTAAATTCATGAGCCCAGATTTAAAATTCTATTCCACACTTCCTAGGAGTCTCACTCTAGTTCCCTGTCCCCTGTCTCCGAGCCCCTTTCCCTTCCCCTGACTCTCCCGCTGGGCCTCCGGCCCGGCCGCCAGCACGCAGGCCTGTGCCTCCTTAGGAGCTTTGCACGGCCGCGCCTTCCGCTCGGAGCACCTGTCGCCTTGCACCTACCTCCTCAGAAAGACGGCGGCTGACCCCTCCGGAAGGGTCTCTCTCACACCATCCTGAGTGCACCTCTGCTTAACATGGATCGTTACCGGCCTCTTGTGCGTTCGTTTGTTGCCTTTACTTTTCATTTCTCTCCTCTTACTGGAAGGTAAGCTCCGTGGACGGGGGAGGTGCCTGCTCATGTACCTCTATCTCTGTATCGGTTGGCAATCGACTGACTCCCCTAAACTGTGCGGTGTGGTCTTCGAGGGCCTTGTTAGCAGTGCTCACATCTACTACTTCAGAGGAAGCAGGTGCCGGGCAAGGTAGCCTCGTTCCTAGATTGTATCAATAGCTAGAGGCATCCCATTATGAAAAATAAGCATTTCTGTAGGTTTTTGTGTGCATATTTTAAAATGAGGTTTTATCATTGCCTTTAAGTCAACAGTAGGAACTAGACGGAGAGGAAGACGGCCAGGAAGGGTGAGCTGAAAGTATTTCCTTGATCTTTTCGTGGCGATGAAACTTTACCATTCAACTTTTTATTTATATTTCTGGGAGTGACTCTTACTTTATTTTTCTTTGTTTTCCCCATACAGGACCTCTATTTAGTTGAAGTCACAGTTGACTGTGATGTGACCTGAGGTCTAGTTTGCTCTGGGGCACTTGTGGGCTATACACACGATGCCCGGGCCTCAGTTTCCCCATTTGTAGAGTGAGCTTAATCCTTCCAGCTTGAAGATGCTGCGACTCTGAGATAAGATCAGTCTGTACATACTTATGTGGTCAGGAGATTGCTTCTTATGTCAGTTCTAGAAAGAAATAAAATATGTGTCACTCTAATAATTCTTTTCTGATAAATTCTTTTAATGAATCCAAATGCTCGTGACAAATATTTTGTGCATTTTTGAGTGATTTACAAATGAATGTTAGTGAACCGATTTCTACCTCCTTTGAAAAATATTTTTCAAAATAGCACACTACACCTCACTTTTCTTCCTCTAAGTTAATAATCAAAATCATATGTGTCCTTTATCATTCATACATTCCCTTGCCTTTCATTAGTGCATTGTTTCACGCATTGGCTTTTCATATCAATGGTCTTCAGCTAAAACTGAAGCCAGTGTTATTAATGCTAGTAAGATTTTGCACATATAAAATTATGTTAGATACGAACTGTTTTCGTTGCTTCACCGGAGTTGTGCCATGGGATATGCTGACAGTGTTGTGACAGAAACATCACCAAACTGGGATCTGGAAGTAAGAGTAGCTATTATTTACCACGCACAGGCCCTGGTTACAAAGGATTTTCTATTTATTTAATCACTTAATCCCCACTACATCTACTATTATATCTAGTTTAGAGATGAGGCACAGGGAAGGGGAGGAATTTGCCCGGGAGCGCAGAGTGAGAGGCGGAGCTGTGATTCCAAGTCGCACCCCATGGCACCAGCCTCTGTACCTTTAACCCCTGCGCCACGATCCCCTCGGGCGTGAAAGCCTCGTCCTGCTCCTCCACCTGACTAGCTGCTTCATGGTTTATGGGAGCTGCCCGGCCTCTCTGTGCCTCTGTTTTCAACTGAAAACTGAGCAAAGTAATATCTGTATGATCTTTCTCGTGAGAATGAAATGAAGAAGTAGTGGGAAAGAATTGTCAAAATGTTTAGGAAGTGATCAGTGCTCACTATATTCAATTATTATTATTGTTTATACGTCTTTGCAAAATGTATGGGATTATTTTGAATCTACTCATCATTTAATACAAAGTATTTTTTTAATTTTATTTTTTGAGTTCTCTTTCCTTTAACCCCTTTCCATCATACAAAGTATTTTTAAAGAAAAGATCATATAAATGGGATTTGATTTTATATTCCCTGACTATACACTTAAATAGAATATTCATGAAGAAACAGAACACTTTATGAAAATGTATGGATTTAGTGGAATAGAGGATAAAAATTGAAGAAACAATCTGAAGCCACCTTGAAGAAAAATAAATTTTAAAAATGCAGATTTAACAAGAAAAATTATCCATCATATATCCCTCCTTAAAAATCAGTCTATTATGGAAACAACCAAAATGCCCATCAGTAGACAACTGGATAAAGAAATCATGGTACATTTGCATAGTGGAATATTACTCGGCAATAAAAAACGAAATCTTTCCATTTGCAACAACATGGATGGAACTAGAAGTTATTACGCTAAGTGAAATAAGTCAGACTGAGAAAGACAGATACCATATGATCTCACTTATATGTGGAATCTAAAGAACAAAATGAACGGACAATCAAAACAGACATAGATTCATCAATATAGAGAATAAACCAATGGTTGTTAGATGGATGGGTGAGGAGATGGGTGAGGAAAGTGAGGGGATTAGGAAATACAAATGGATAGTCACAAAATAGTCATGGGGATGTAAAATACAGTATGGGCAATATAGTCAATAACTGCATAAAAACAATGCATGGTGTCAGATGGACACTAGACCTATCGAGGGGAACCCTTCATAAATTATATTAATGCCTACCACTGTGCTGTACACCTGAAAATAAAAATTAAAATGAAAAAATTTGTAAGTGTTAAAACAGGTTAGGAAAAAGAGCAAGAAAATACCCTCAAAAATAGGAGTTAAATGATGGATATTACATTTCTTTATTTTGTCGGTGTATTGACATTCTTCGCTTAAAATGTGCTAGTTCTCCTGCTTTCCAACCTGGAGGTCACGCAGTAATTGATATGTGTGACTCAGCTGATTAGACGTACACGGAATCAAATTTAAGTGTCTCTTCCAACTTTACTGGTGCTTAATTTCAAAGAAAGCAAATCAAGACATACAAGGAGAGAAAAAATGAAAAGTTATGGAAGATTTTATTTCCTTCTTGCTTCACAGGAAAAGCACTCGCGTCAATGAGGATTTGTCACTTAATTTTGAATGCCTAAGTTTCTCTGAGCCGTGAGAGCACATGAATTAGTACAGGTTCTCACGCAAAGTGCCTCCCCCCACCACCTTGACCTTTGTTCCCCCAAGAGAGAACTCTGAGGCATCTATGTCAGGTTGTGTTGATTGTCTCTAGCAAAGTCTTATTGCCTATAAGGTTTTAAACATTTTTATAAGACAAAGAAGTTTGGAGAGTTAAAATATGACATGGATTCTGGAAATAGGGAGAATGACGGTGTGAAAACTGGAGTTTATATCGGAAGTGCATCTTGGGGGCGTAGCAACACTACCTCCCCCCGTAGTTTACGAAAATGTAACACTTTTCTGGCTACGCAGTGCAAAAGCCGCTGCTTCGTGGGTTTAATTTTAAAGGAGATGGGAAACACTTGATGGATCCCGGCAAGGTGTAAAATGGTTTACTTAGAATATCATTAGGAGACTAAACACAGGGACGGACACTCCACTTTTCTCTAGGGTTGTTGTTTACTTTATCTAGAGTAAGTATGGGGCATTAAAGCACTGACGTGTTTAGGAGAAATACATGTTCGCCGGAGGCGGAGGCCCCGGGAGCCCCCGTTACTTGCCCTATTGAAAGACTCTGAGCACTTTGTAACGAGGAAAGAGAGGATGAGGTTAGCCAAGTCGATTGCTGTTCATAAAGTTAATGATTTGAGATTTGTCTTGGGTTTGAAAGTGGCTTTGGCTTTCTGGTTACACCGCAGTTATATTTATTTGTTTATTTTGACAGGGGAGAGAGAAAGATATTTCTTTTGGAATTAGGCTCCTACATTCTATAACCTACTGCAGAGCAAGGACTTTTGTGTTTTTAAGCATTTTATGTTGAAACAAGATAGGAAGACACAGCGTCCATTTCAGTTACCCCATGCAATGTCCATTTATTTTACTTCCTAAAGGAGTTGAGTCGTATTCAATTTGGGCCACTACCAGGTTTATGCTGCCAAAGACAACAGGGTATGACATGGCCTTTTAAATGAAGACTCTCTGTCGCCTTCCAACAGGCAGCTACCCCCACGGGGTCGTATCTGGACGTGGGACAGTCTGTGTTGACATATCTGGACATGGGACAGTCTGTGTGACGTATCTGGACGTGGGACAGTCTGTGTGACGTATCTGGATGTGGGACAGTCTGTGTGCCTCGAGTGTTATTATCCCAAATTACGTTCCGATTCAGCAGCGCACAGCACTGTGTGGTGGACTGCTCTTAGCCCTCTACACTGCACCACACTTGAACTTTCAAGAAAGAAATGAACACTAGATAAATTACTATGGTTTGGATCACTTCTACAAAAGTAACTTTTTATAAATCCAGCTGTAACCTTACTTATAAGATCTACTTTTAAAAAATTACACACACACACACACACACACACACACACACCACTCTTTCCCCTCTTCCCACCTGACCCAACGTTCAAACTGTTGTACCTATGTCTTCCTTGTACCACTGGTCAGCTTTCTGACGGGATTCCCTTCATGAACACTGGTATTGCACTTACTGAGCCCTTGAGAATGGATGGGATTGATCCAACTGTCATTTGTTTAGAGATTCTCGTGAGAATGCTTTATTTTGTTCTTGAGTATCTGTGAAGGTATGCTCTGTTGCGAATTAAGCCTTTTTAGTGACAGAGTATAAGATGACAGAACCCCATCAGCCTTGTCAGAAGTTCCCTGACCTCATTATTGCTAATGGATCATGGTAATTCAGCCTGTTGTGAAATCTCATGTTCAATTATGCAGGATAATGAGTGACTCAAAACTTAATATGCCTCAGCTATAGTGCTTATTATAAAGCTTGTTCAGCTTCTTTCAAAAGTGAAAGGTTTTAAATAGAGTGGTTCACGTCTAGATCCAAAAGAAAGTTATCACCGATATTCAGATTTTGAATATCTGATTTGGTTTTAAAATATGAGAGGATTGCTATATGACTTTATATTTCACTGCTCCTTTTGTAGAAAGTTAGGACAGGTTTATTCATTTTTAAGTGTTAATTCTGGAATTCTAAAAGCATGCAAATGGCATTTGTCTTTGGATTCACAAAAACTCTAGATATTCAGAGTTTGAATTATTTAAGCTCCCATAACGCATGCACTTTTGCTTTTCAAGCATGAGTTATAATTTAATTAAAAACTTCTGGTGCATTGCTAGCATTTTAAATATTAATATGTTCCATGGATCACTTTCGATTATCTACTGCCTTGAAATTCTTGAAGATGTCAGATTTTTAAGATTCCCAAAGTTGTACTTGGAATTGTCTGTTGAGGCAAAGGGGACTGTGATAATTACACACATCCATTAGGATGAGCAGAGGAGATAAACTTTGGGGATGCTTAATGGGCATGTCTCGGTGACAGCTAGCAAAGAACATTTGCCATGATTAAGGATAGATTTGAATGCCGTTGAAAATATACTCTCATTATGGACAGCAGTGGAAATCGCACGACAAATGGTACATTCCCCAGAAGAGTGGGTGGCAGGGACGCTTTGAAATCCACTGTGGCCATCATCAAATTATTCTCTGTCCTTTATGTCTCTCTGCTGTCAGAACCACTTTGCAATGCCCCATTCAATACCCCATGTCTCTGAAAAGAGGCAACCTGTTGGTCTCTGTCTTTCAGATTGTCCGAAGATACATCAAGGACTGGCTCGAAAGAATGAAGCCTCCTTTTGGTGCTGTCAGCAGCAGTGTTCTCCTCATGATCATCTACACAACATTCTGTGACACCTTCTCCAACCCCAATATCGACCTGGATAAATTCAGCCTTATCGTCATCCTGCTCATAAGTACGTTAGAAGACGGGGTGTCCTTGCAATCCCCTCGGCCTCATCAGTAGCCATGCAGAGAACTCTGTGTTCCCTAAACCCATGTTGAATGTTAATTTGATTAGAAATGAAGACTTAGTTTCATTTTGCATGTACTCAGTGACTTTATCACTTGGATCTGATCTTTAAAAAGACATCAGTTCATGCACTTAATGAAATAATTTCCTTGGTGTTTTTATGGCTAATTTACAATATCGAATGCCAGGTGAAAGAAGCCATAGTATCTGTCAGGTACAAGTGTTAGATTGAGCCCCCCCCCCTTTTTTTATGCCTTACTTATTTAATTATAACTTAAAGCTAATCTTATTCTTTATTGTGAATTAAAAGTAGGATTTCTAATATATGTTACTATTACTTTATAATAATCGGCTGCCTTGGTTAAAATGTGAATATTTACATCATCTTTTTATTAGAATATACCTAAAGTAATATCATTTCATTGTAAGAAATAGCAGACTATAAAATGCAAGTAGCTGCTAGGCTCAAAAATTTGTTTAGGTATCATCTCTGACTGCTTTCATTACAAAGCAGAACTGAACAGTTGCCATGGAGACCAAACGGCCTTCAGGCCTAAAATACTTTGCATGTGGCCCTTTAAGTAAACTTTGCTGACTTCTGCTCCAGAACAGAGAGGAAGGGAGTGGGTATCCCTACTATGTGGCCGCCACTAACCGCACAGGAGGTCAGTCTGCATTTGTAAGTCCTTTAGTCCTGGCTATTTCACACTTTCGAGCCTCCACCAAGCACCAGGCAGAGCTCGAAACACGGTTTTTAAATGTAGTAAGTCATTAAAGCATTGGTTGTGAACAACAACAACACAAAGAACTATTTTGTCCTATTTATCCTATAATAGCAAAGGCAACTTTTGTTCATTTTAATATTGAAGAATCACCTGGTAATAAAATCAACACGAATTGTTCTAAAATATCTATTATATGCTCCCTCATCCATGCTGTTTGCTATAAATACTCATAGTATAAACCAGCTCTTCCTAAATGGAACAAATTAAGTAAATCATAAATCAAAGGTTTTAGATTTGCCCAGAGTAGACATAGATCATATCTGGAGACATCTTCAGCAAGAACAGATCGAGTCCCACTAATTTCTTTAAATGATTTTAGCAGCTTAGCAGTTTATGTGTGTTTGGTATATTCCTTTCTCTACTTGAGTCCCCATGGCTTTCATATCAAACTAAGTATACCAGTAAATATGCTACAGATGCTGTTTTTATAATGCTAATTTAGATTCTTTTTTTTTTTTTCAGTATTTTCTATTCAGCTGAGCTTTATGCTTTTAACCTTTATCTTTTCAACAAGGTAAGTGATTTGGTGTTTCTTGTTTAGTTTCCTAAACAAGAGGAATCATGCTGTTTGCTTGACTGCTGTGTCACCACTCTGCTGTTCTCGTTTCTCTCCTATCTCCCTGACCGGTCCATCTTGCTCCTGCCATCCTCAAGTTGGGGACCGTAAGAAAACCTCTGTCCATGGCCCTCGTCTCGTCTGTTCACATGGTGTGCTTAGACAAACTCTTCCATTCTCCGGGCTCCAGCTGTCAGCTGTCAGCTGATGATTTTCTAGCCTAGACCTTCCATTCCGACGCTTGTCCAGCAGGACTTAACACTGACCATTTAGATATCGTCACTGACTGTCTTAATAAGACCTCAGACTCCAGATATCCAAAATGGAATTAATCTTTCCCCCCACACTTTCTCTTTCTCTCTTATCTATTTATTTATTGTTAATCACGCCACCATCCACAGAGTTACTCATACTGGAACCTCTCGCATCATTATTTTTTAAAGGTCTCTTGACCCTAACTCTAATACATCTTGTGCTTCCAAAGCCACTTCCCTATTTCAGGCTCTTGTTGCTCTTCTTGCCTTAGACTATTACATTGGATAGCTTACTGGTATTTTCATTTCTAGGCCTAACTTCTCTGCATTTCATACAGCATCTAATAATGCAGAGCTATAATACTAGCACTTTTGCTTGGAGATCTTCAGTGGTTGCCCAGTGCCTGCAGGATGAAGTTCACTTTGGGGGGCTAAGGGCAAGGCCAGCCTCAGGAACTACTGTTCTCAATCATGCTATCAAAGCTTTAGGTGGAGGTAAAATCTTTGCTGTCTCTGAAAAGAACCTCATGCTTTCTCACTTCTGTCCTTGGCTAAGGCTATCCCCATGTCAAAATTGGCCTCCATATCCTAGTCCATCTTTCCTGTCCTTAAGGGCTCACCTCTAACGTAACTTCTCCCACCAGAATTAGGCAGATATTACTCAGCAGATATTACTGAAGACTTTGGTATGAGAAAGTGGCCATAGTGAATGCCACAAGTAAGAGATGATTCCGATCCTGCGTAAATTCGTAAACTAGATATATGCTCTAATATGTGTCCTCTTAGTGGTATAGTAAGCCAAACTGTAGTCAGTTTAAAGAAGGAAGCTCTTCCAAAGAGAGTGACAGAACAAGGCTTCATGGATGAGGTGAGGTTTGATAAGTCATAAAGAGTGGCTAGTTATTCAACAAACAGATGCAAAGAGGGCGTTCTCGATGAGAGAGGAAACAACAGTGCAAAAGTGGGCTCATATGCACACACATGCACACACAAGACGTGGTGGGACAATAAGAGTAGGGGAAAATTAATAACAATAGTATCTGGAAAGGGGAGCTTGGGATGGCAATGAGTTGCCACAGGGGAAAGGGCCTGACCATGTCAGGGCAGGAGATGGCCCAGGCCTCCCATCAGCAGCTGGCTCTGAGAGCCCCTGGTATAGCAGGAGGCTGATTGTAGCCTGTCAATAAAAACGTACTGACTGGTATAATTTGAATCATTTTCCCAAGCCAGTGGTTGTGATTTATGAGTTAGAGTAAAAGCTGCAACGATTAAGTCACAGAGCAAAAGTGACATATTTGGATAAGTCTAATAGTAGGAGCTGTTTTAAAGTTCTTATTAAATGGCTTGTTATGTCATCCTAAGAAAGACGTTTGCCTTTTCCTGGCTGTTCACTGGTCTTGGTGGTAGTAGTGATAGTCAGACCCACTCACCCTGTTCTATTAAACAAATACCCTGATAGGTGTATCAGCTAGACTGCAGATATCCTGTCAGTGGTGGAAAAGTTCTTGGAAAGCACAGAATAGCCAAAGGAAGGGTGGTAGTATCACAACTAGCTGACCTAAAATTGAAAATTTTAGTTCAATTTTAGCCGAATAAAATTGAACATTTTCAGCCTTGTGGTTTCGAGACCCTTCTTTTGCCTTATTCTGCCTTCACTGAAGTCCTGTTGCATTTTGAACTTACTTGGCCCAAGGTCAGACATACACATTCTTTGATAAACAACAGAATATGGAATGGCTCTAAACATACTCCTGGGTCATGGTTGTATATAGTCCCAAAATATTCCATTAACATTTGGAGTTTTTTTTAATTGGGCAAAATTTAGAAGATGGTTTTCTGTGTTTGTTTTATGCTAGGAGACCCTGTAGCACCTGAGGATTTTCTTGGAGGAAAGAAAAATACCAACATTTATCGAACTTTGCTCTGTGCCAGGCAGTATGCTAGGGACTGTACACATATGACTTCATGTAAGTGTGATAGCATAGACTACAGTGCTGTGCATTTTTGTTTCTGTCTTGCAGATGAGGACCCACACTTAGAGTGGTTTAGTTTAGCAACTTGCCTGAAATCAGAGTTGAGTAGTTTAGTAACTTACCCAAAATCAGACAGCACATAGTACACCTAGAATTGAAATTCATTTGCATTTGACATTCCCCACAGCATTGACCCTTGCTTTTGCTACTGCACTAAACTACTTCAATTGCTATTAAAATTCATACTGCTTGTTTTGGTGAGGGAATTTGTGGAGAATGTTTAACTGGATTCTTCAAGTTCACACAAAAGAACCAACAAATGAATCAATACCAAGAGTTGGAACTAGGATCCATCAGTTTATATACTGTCGAGTTTTGTTTTATTTTTCTACTTTTTGTTCCTTCCTACTTAAAAGTAGTGAAATTAGCCTGTGGGGTGTTTGTTTGTTTGTTTGTTTTTCATTTTTTCTTACCAAGTCAGTAAATCTAAAACTAATCCAGAGATTCAAGACAGAAATCTCAGCATGGAAATGGGTCCTTTTCCACACAGCACACCTCTGACCTCTGATGATGCATGCTTAGTATAAACCAGGAGAGAGACCCAGCCTAGAACATTCAGTGTTCTGTTTACCTGGTTAACATTGCTCAGATCAATGGCCTGATGTGTTACCATTCCAGTGTCTGGCATGTGAACCTCTTCTACTCGCGACTAAATACATTTGAGAGTTCTACTCTGCGTCCTCATTTCTCTGTCTATAGAACAGTGTTCAGGTGACAAATTCTGGCTCTGCAGTCAGACGGACTTGAGTTTAAATCCTGTTTAATAACTCTGTAACTTTTGTCAGTTTCCTCATTTATAAAATGGGCACAATAGTAGTTTCTATCTCACAGAGTCATTTGGAGAATTAAATAAGAATGCCCATGAAGCCCTGGGCATAATACCTACCATATAATAAGTGCTCAGTAAATGTCAGCTACTGCAGAACATTCATTACGTCAAAATCGTTTATATTATTTCAAGCATTAATTATAGAAGAGAGGGAATGCTAATTTCTAGCTTTGTAATACATTCTTTTTTACGTTTCTGTGTCACAGTTGCTAGGAAATGAGAGTTGATTCATCAAACCAAGAGTCAGCCACCCGTAGTGACCTACACTTTCTGCAACTTGGGGCAGCTGTCAGTGTTAAAGACAAATTGTTGAAAAATCTTAGGGAACAAAAGCAGTAACTGAGAGCCTTTTAAAAAGATATAAAAGACAGTTTGGTAAGCTGATAGCAGAGTAATAGAAACGTAGAGTGTCACTAGAATGACAAAAGAAACCATTAACAGGGGAAAAGGAAGGAAACAAATATTCCAATATTTGTGCAGGTCCTTTAATCCTTAGCAGTACATTTTCAATCAGATGTCTCAGTGGGTCCCTCCCCAGAGTCCCGGCAGGGAAGGAGGGTGGGAGAGGGAGAAAGGGAGGGAGGGACGGAAGGACACACGGTCGTTCAGGTAAGTCATTTCAGAGACGAGGCCACTGAGCCACAGAGCTCTGGAGCTCTGGGTGACTCGTTTGGACCACTCCACTATAGACAGGCAAGGTCATGTTCTCAAATGAGTAAAGACGAAACCCAGGTACCAAGGTTACCAAAGCAAAGTGTCCACATGGAAGTTTCCTCCTCTAAACCCAGTGGGCTGAGACGGAACTCTCTCAGAGGACCGTTTCTGCTCCACATTCTGTGAGTCTGCTAGTAAAACCTTCTGACATGTTTTCCTTCGTGGGTACTGCAGAAGAAGGCAAGGTAAATATTATGTTGAAAACACTGATTGAAAGCTTTGTAAGGGAGAATAAAAAGACCAGTTGGGAAGAGAAGGAAATAAACATCTCAGGGGAAGCCAGAGTGATCAAAAGAATTATAAAAATGGGATAAAAAGCAAATCATTATTAAAAAGAGATAAGGTGGAATTAGGAAATAAATAGTAATGTGATTCCTTTCAAACATGTGAGCAGACACAATAGAGATGCTAATCACAGAAAATAATTACAGTCATTACTATTTAAACACCGCGCACAGCACGCTTTGTTTTTCTGCGTATTGTCGTGACTTCCCGCCAGTCAGCCACCCCTGGACAGAGGTGGCAGAGGGGGGTGCCCGAACCAGATACATCCCACCCGTGACATTTCGTGGTGCTTTTTGTTTCCGTCTTTGTGGGGGAGGGTGTTTGTGTGTTTTGTGTTTTATGATTTCCCTTCTCAGAGGAAACCTGGTCACCAAGACTCGGGGTAGCCCACTTACTAGTCGTGTGACTTCGGTGAAGCTGTTTAACCACTTTGTGCTCTGAGTTCCGTTGGTGGAAACAGCGAAGCGTTTCCGGAACCACCTGCCTTACGAGGCCGCTCAGAGGAGGGGCGCGTCCTGGCAGCTCTGCGCAGCGCGTGCTTCCTGCTGTGGTGGCTCATGTCGTCCCCATGGCGGATGGAGTGCTGTGGGAGCGTCTGCTCTCTTGATTTCCCCCAGGGTCCCTGATGCGAAGCCATCTATTGGTTACCTTGTAGTGAATAAGTCAGCCCTGCTGAGGGACAATGTGGTTCTTAACCTTCAACATTCCACGTTTATTCACTGATCTTCCCTCGTGACTGACAGCCTTTGTGTCAGTGGAACTCTAGGGCAGTGTTTTGTCGCAGGTGGGGCCAGAAACCTCCCGGCGGGGGCCTAGCTGCCGTCCCCTTACCTGAAACAGAGGACAGTTCAGCAGGTCGTGCACATGTCCTCGGTAACGACACTGTCAGTGCTGCCCTACCCAGTGGCGGCCAGCACCAGGTTCAACCAAAGCCGTCTTGGCCAGAGAGATTTTGACACATTAACACATTGGAAATGTGCTGTCATCCGGAAAAGAACAAATATCAAGCAGAACAAAGTTCACCGAAGGAAAAGCGTATTGCCAGACTCTCTTGGAAGAAAACCAAACTGCATAAATCCAGATGCAGCAACAGTTGGTTATAACAAGGGCAGCAAGAGACCAAAAGCGAGGCCTGGTCGTGTCACGCACGTAGTGTTGCTGGAGAGCAGTCCAGAACTAGGCCAGCTGGTTATGCTGCGTCTTCTCCAGTCACAAGTGGGCGTTCACTCCCGAAGAAGTGTCTTTGCCATTGTGAACTGACTGTATATCATATTCGCCAATCTGCCTACTTCGAGCTCTTCTAATTTCCCAGGCCTTTGAATTCTCTGTGGAGAGTAAAATCTCCGATATAAATTGCTTCCACTTTCCCACTCTGTACCTGAAAAACTTCTGTGTTTTTCACTCACCTCGTCTTCTTTTGTTTCCCACTCACAGACTATAGGAAGCACCCCCTCGTGGGCTGAGCCCCTCAGTCTTGTCCTCTTGAGCCTCTTTGAGGACCTGGCTTCATCAGTTCTTTCTAGCTGCTGCATCTCCACTCTCTCTACATACCCATGTCCAAATCTCCCATGACCCTTTTCTTCTCTTCGTCACTGTTCATGACTACCAATTCAGCACACTTAAGCATCACCTGCTAGGCCCCTCATGGAGTCACTGTCTTCACATGCAGAGACCTTAGCGAGCCCCAGGTATATGGTAATGACTCAAAGAAACATGAGATATTAAACCTTTGTTCGTACCATGTTTTTCTCAAAAGGGTGTGTTTGCTGCCAAAAGGCTATGTTGCTCCTTGAGGGACCAGTTCTGGAGCTACATTAACTCTTTCAAGTCACTGGGTTAATACCAAGTGACAGCCCAGTGACTTCGCTCGCAGAGCTCCTTGCTGCGTGATTTTCACAAAGTCCCGCACCACAGGCTGATGACGTATGTGATCTGAGGGGACCCCACCACACATCTTTAAACCTGTCTCCTTTCCATGGGTAAATGACTCAGCAATGATTCTCTAAAAAGAAATTCAGACACTTCTGTGCATTTGGGCATAGAGCTACTGCTGTTACTAGGATCGATCCAGGGGATGTTGGATGAAGATAGGGACCACATTTGATTTAGGGTGTGTTAACTAGGCTTTTTAGTAAGAGTTATTTCTAAAGCACTTTCTTTTTTTGTCCTTAGGAATAATTCGGGTTTCACACCAGCAGACACTGTGGCTATCATTTTCTGTTCTACACACAAATCCCTCACACTGGGTAAGTGATTCACAGACTAAAAACCAATGTAACATGACCCTCGGACAGTTATGTTTTACGATTGTGAAATTCAAGCAACTCTTCAAATTAAATGGGGTATTGTCCACTCTGTTAACAAACAGTAGCAGAATGAGAACGGGTCATTGCTTTGAACCAATTTTGAGGCCTAAATTTAATAGTGTGAAAGATTTAGCTTAATTTGTAATCATGTCTTTGATTCTCATAAAAGATTTCCACTGTAGAATATTTAACATTAAAAGGTAGTAGAGGGCAGTGCAATGGGCAAAGCCTTGGCTTTGGAAGACTCTGGAGTTGCCCCTGAAAAATGTTAACTTATTTTCTGGAAGCTTGGAGCAAGGTGGAAGTGATGGTGTTTCTCTAACTTGATGTTGACATGAGTTTGAAGTTCATTTCAGAGGGTTATGTTCTATAAAGAAACACAATATCATTATCATTACCTCAATCTGATTAGCACCTAAAGTGAAATAAGTATTTATTTAATGGACAAAAAGTAGATCAAGAAGAAAAATGCTTTATCCAGTTTAGTGGCATTATTCCAATAATGTGTCCAGATATCCGGAGTCCATGTTTTCAGCCATGAAAATTCATTAAGTAATCAGAATCGTTATTGAAATGTACATCATTCACAGTCTCCTTGGGGTGGTAGGCACATGATGGTCAAAAACTTATAATAAAAACTCCTTTACATTTTGGCATGTGACTCAAGAGAAGGAAGAATCATAACATTACTCTAAGTCTGCTCATGTTAAAGAAGTCCAGTCTGTAAACTAAAAAAACAAGGGCATTTCATAATGTTCTTAGTAACCCCACACATTTGTCTGATAGACTCTATCGTCAGTCTTGACACATTTGGAAAATGATTTGGAAATTAGACAAACTCTTTAAGGAGCAGTTGCTATCCAAGGCTTCAGCTTGTGTGAATAAATTACTTATACGGTTCATACACTGCAGTGTGTTCACTAAATTTTCTTCATAATCATCATGAACTTGAAGTTGAAAGAGCTTTGAAAGCCCCATTCCAATCCCAACTTTGTGAACCTAGACAAATCACTTAACCTCCCTAAACCTCAGCTCTCTCATCTGTGAACTACCCACTTTATAAGGTTATTGTAAAGATTAAAAATCAAATGTGTTAAGTACCTAGCACAGTACTTGTACAAGGGCTGTCCAGAAAAATAGAGGCATTTATGGGTGGATTTTTTCTGGACTGCCCTTCTATTTTCACATATATCACCTACTGCTAGAATGGCCCTGTTAAGCCCTATAAATTTACCACATCAGCTTTCACAAGACCCAGTGCATGTTTCCCTCTATTGGTGACCTGACGTCACTCGTACGTACAGAGGATGTGTCACCACAGTGACCTAAGACAACTTATCTTCACGGACAAGAATTATCCTAATGCAACTTCTTATCTGCATGGAAATGAAAGAACATCACACTAAGTGTGCTGAATTCATATTCCAGAAAGAAGGAGGAAATTTCAGATAACATCACTTAGAGTTCTACTTTCTCTCACCTCCCACACAAAGATGAAATACAACAGATTATATCACTGTCATAGTATTCTAGTGTTTTTGTGTGTGCACGCACACACACACACACACACATACCTCCAATAAAATACGTTAAGTAAGCCTTATGAAATACGATTCATTATTACATTCAATATTTGTATTTAAAAATAAATCATTGCAGGCCAAGTGGTACCAATGTAACTACCAAACCAAAGATAAAAGCCTTCTGAGATTCTCTTGTACACATACTTTCAATTTACTTTATTGTGCTTGCTTTTGCCCTGTCTCTATCGCTTCCATGGACTTGCATCTACACACCGGCTGCATTTGATTCATTGCTTTTATTAGTGCATTTGCCATTGATTGATTAGTTCTTCGTATTAGTACTTTTTCTATTGATTGATTGCAGATGAAGTGACTATTTGACCTTTAATTATGAGGCTTCCTATTGAAAATGACATTGAGCTATGGGCTCACATAATCCATCTGGAAGGCCTGACGTGATGCTGTCCCTGGAGTTCATTCAGGAAGCAAGTGGAGGCCCGAAGGAAGTGCAGAGCTATCACTGTGCTTCATCTGCGACAACACTACCTGCTTGTTCACTGTGCTCCTGTAGTTCTAGCTCAGGGTTGCCGATAATTTTATATTTGATCAAGATAGCATCACTTGCTGTGGGTTGCCATAAAAGCCATGAACTCTCCCAAATTCTTCTCTAGTTGGATGGGGATATTTGTATAATAATGAGAAGCTATTTTACATAGCCGAGATTGAAGAACAGCCTCTACCCCAGTTAACAACGGCCCAGTGCACTGTCGGTCAATAGATCTCATCAAGAAAGAACTTCGATCTAAGATACCCTGTGGAATTAGTAATTTACTTTTATTTATCTTTTTCTCTTGAGTATTCAAATCATTTTCCTTACCTATTGTTCTAATAATGTAGAACACTTTCTTACTATACCTAGAAAGGGAATGTTGCAGGACACTTGAGGTCTTTAAGTATATGTTTATGTTAGTTTTTATTATTTTTAAATAGCAAAACGAAAGCATAGATTCTGAGAGCACGTCAACTGACTATTGGTGGCCACTTGGGAGATTCCAGCTTGTTTCTTATTTCCAAAAGCATTTCTGGAAGGCTATTGAAGTTTTAAATAGAGTGTCAGGATCAATGTTTCTTAAGCGTCCACTATGTGTCTTACCATTCATAGATTCTTGTGTGCAAGGGCAAATCAGGCAGCTATGCTCACATCATGTATACATCATTATGAGTCCATGGTTGCAATTACACAGCTGAACTGTGACAAGAACCTGTATGGTAAGCAGAAAGAATGTGGCTGTTTGGTGGACACAGGACTCAGGAAAGAGCAGGAAGAATGCAGACCTGATCCTGGTCTGGACTCAAGTTCCAGTTCTCTCATCCAGAGCTGGGAGGCATCACTTAAGTGCTCTGGCCTCAGTTTCCTTAGCTGTAAATGAAAAGACAGACAAGATGGGCCTTGAGGTTCCTTCTGGTTTTAAGTTCCCGAGTCTGTGCTCAGTGGCTGGTACTTGTGTTCTGTAAGACGGCAGCCTCCCTGCCACGTGTGCAAAGGGAGGGACCGGCTTTGTAAATAACGACACAATGATACAGGAAAGGAAATGGGGCTGGGGCTTCTTCCTAAAAAGGGTTAAAAAATGTCTTCATACTCTCCGAAGGTTTTCACAGGAGAAACAAACTCTGAAAAGGTTCTTTGCAATTTTTCCTTGGAAGCTGTTCAAGAATGCTCAAGGATTACCTGCAACTTGGGCTAGAAAGATCAGTTAATAACATCTAGGTTATTTTCTCAAGAGAAAATGAAATTGGAAGTTTGCATTTCTGTTTTTCTTACCCCTAAAGCTTATCTGTAATTCCACTTGGCACATAAAAACTATTATCTTCATAAAACTACCCTTCCAACAGTTGGGAAGACTTTTTAAAAGCACTTAACCCATTAAGTCATGTTACCTGGACAAGCTATTAATAGAACATTAGCACGTCAGCACGTCAGTAAGTGCTATCTTATTTTGCATACAAACAAATGAAGGCATAGAAAAAAATGTTTTTTATCTTAGCCCAGATCATGTGACTAACAGAGACTAGATTCCAGGCCTCCAAACTTTTACAACTGCATCGGATAATAGGATATAAAAATACTGTGAAAACCCAACAAGTGCTGTACTGATTCCAAGTATTGTAATTGTGCAGTCTGAGCGTGGCTCTGAATTGTTTTATCAATTGCTTAAATGAGACAATGGCTTGTGATTGCTGGTTGTAACACAGTTTTAAAGTACTTAATACCTATCATTGTTCCCATAAGCATAGATTTCCATGTGGCGCAGTCACACGCTGGCACTTGAAACCTGTATTTATTAACAGAAAGTTAGCATCTATAGAAAGTGAGTCCTGAGGAACCAGCCACTACTTTTGACGAGACAACACTGTCTGCACTCTGTTCTTGCCGACCGGGAGCCACTGTGCCATTTGACAATAAACTATTAAAGTGGAAGTAGAAATTCCAAGCAAAGACAGAACACAGAAGTTTGCCTTTGGGGCATGGCCCTAAAAAGCATATTTCTGTCCTGCACTTTGCCCCGGAAAGGAAAGGCAGTTTGGGGACCCTCGTCATTTGACACATCTTTAAAGATGCCACTAAAATTAAAGACCAGATTGATTTTACTGCCCTGCTGAAGCAAAGTAGGGGAGTGCCTGTTATTCTGTGCTCTTTTCTGATCGATAGAAAGAAAAAGTTCCTAAACAAAATATTACCATTATGTTTTCCAGAGATTTGTGAACTATTTTAATTTTTTTATTTAGAATTTAGTGTTTGATAATCATTGCCAGAATATCTAGACGTTGTAATAAAACTCCGGGTTTTTAAGCAGCAAGTATGAAATTAAAGACAGTAAAACCTCTCTGGGGGCTGCCCAGTCTGACCCTCAGTACCATTCATCTTCATGATACACCAGACAGCGTTGGACACAAAGACCAATGTGCCAAGCCCCCACACTCCTCCGAGTTCCCTATGCCAGGGACTGTCAAACGTTTTTAACCAAAACCTAAAAATAGGTTTTACAGTACGATCCAGTACACACATGGATGTGTGTGAAAGTTTTACAAGACAGCATTCACTCTCACTTCACGTGATACGTTCCACATTCTATCCGAGCGCTACATAAAAACCCAATACTTCGATTTTGGAACTAATTAGTGGATCATAAGCCAAGGTCTGAAAAATATGACTCTATCCCTTGCCGAATAAGGTTTTTACCCGTTTCCTCAGATAGTTGGCCTGCAGGCTTGGGGTTCTGCTGTCCCTTTTCCACTGAACTTTAACCCAAATTTCTGAGACCATGTAGGAACCAGAGGTAAACGAATTCTCCGAGTAATTCCTGATTTGCAGTACTATAGCACCAACATTTAGAATTTACTAATTCAGCTTCTATAACAAAGCTCCTATACCTTTTGTTGATTTATATTTTAAATTGTTTCTCTATTCATCATGTTTTCAATAGTAGTAGTAATGATAATAATCATAGTAATAGCTATCATTGATTAAATACTTAATAGGCAAACTATGCCGAGTGTTTCTTACATGAAGTCATCTGTTCAAGAATACTTTTGTGTTGACCGTGTGGTGTTATGATTCTACTGGTTAGTTTAGACTTCACTGCCAGGGACAGCCAGTTGCTGTAATGGAAGATTCTCGCTGTAGTGTTCAGCTGCTGCTTCTTAGGAGGGAACTACTCCCCAGCAGCTGCAACAAATGCTTTTGTTCTCTATCTTTCTATCAATGGGCAGACTTTACTACTCAGCATAATGATTCAGAAATAAGTTTTTATTGATAAAAAGTTACTTTGCATGGTAAATGTAGTAATAAACAGACTCAAAAAGTGAGAGACACTTTCCACTTGCTAAAAGAATCTAGCAAATCCCATAGTCCGAATAGGACATCTTGGAGCTGTGCTGGACGCCAGATCCCTACTGGTTCTGTGACCAGCTGCTGTTAGGAGGGTCTGTGGTCGCCTGAGGCTGACTGTAAGGGTCACCGAATCCTGGAATGTGGCAGTGTGTGATCTGAGAGTCCCTCTCATGCAGGGTGCTTGTGAGAAATCTTGAAAGGTCAGAGCTTAGACTTTGAGTTTACAGAGTTGGTTGGTTAAACGTTTTTTTTTTGTACTTGACTGCTATTACGGGTTAAGTTAAAAATACCCACATGTGCGACAGCTTACTTTCAGGCAAACCAGCTTGCAAGGTTGTAGCTGACCTTGGCCTAACTTAAAATTCTTTAGCCAACCACGCTATCTGCCAGAAAGAATCTAGAACTTACACATGACCAGCTGTCCAAATAGAGACCCAAGCCCTTGTCAACAGGCTGCAGGCAGAGGCCAGTGGAGGTCTGTGGCAGCCCTCAGCCATCACCATTCTCAGCAGTTCTCAGAGCACTTCAGACCTCATCCTAGATGCTGTCAGTGACCAACCCTTTCTCTGTCCTGTCCTAAATTTCTAATATTGATAACAGCTGTCATTCTGGGACTGCTGACTATGCCAGGCACTGTCCTAGGTGCTTCATTGAAACCTCCAACCACCATTAAAGATAGTTATTGCAGCCTCATTTTGAGCAGAAGTGGAAACTGAGCATATTAGGGTCAGATCACCCGATCCCATCGCTGGCAGGTGGCACCGTCAGGATTTAAACCCAGGTCTCTGGTGTCAAAGCCCAGGTCCTTTCCTGCATGCCGGCCCATCCTCTCTAGATCAACGGTTCTCAACCTGTGAGTTGCGACCCCTTTGGGGGTCGAACAACCCTTTCACAGGGGTCGCCTAAGACCATTGGAAAACACGTATCAGATATTTACATTACAATTCGTAACAGTAGAAACATGACAGTTATGAAGTAGCAACGAGAATAATGTTATGGGAGTCACCACCACGTGAGGAACTGTATTAAAGGGTCACGGCATTAGGACGGTTGAGAACCACGGCTCTAGATACACCAAAGAGCACATGTGAGCTATGTGCTGCTGGCTCAGTCTCAGTGATGGAGCGGAAGCAGGTGGGGCCCATGTGTATGTGCGTCAGCGGAGCTGCTGCTGAGCTCCCCTTGCAGTGGTTACCCCACAGTTCAACGGCAAAAAGACATGAAAGTCCCACAGCGCGCACAGCGACACCTCCACCTACACACTGTATCTTCATCCCTGTGTCAGCCTCTAGTGGTGGAAGCTCTTAATTCCAGTTTCATATTTATTCCAAAGTAAGAACCACCTTGTCATCGTTAGAAGTAGCTCTAAAGAGATTAAGTTCGCACGTTAATAGTCAGCTCATGTGCCCAAAGTCGTACACACCCCATGCTTCTGAAAGGAAACTTCCACAGGAAGCGTGGAGCGCAGCTGGGTGGTCTGGAGCTCGTCCTTTCCGGTGAGGCCGCCCCCGGGAGAGCCGCCGTCCCAGGGCTGCCTGCCCGCTCCGCTCCCGGCCTGCTGCCGAGGGGTGCACGTCTGGTTGTTAGGATTCACAGTAGAAAGTTTGCCTCCAGCAGTACTAAAACGCGCATCACAGAACCACAGTTGTTTGTGGTATTTGAAGTGAAGGGCCTCACCGGGGAGATCTCATGCACTCGAAGTTTAGATCTCTCAATTGCCGCTCACCAGCAGAAGTCGATGAATGACAATTGCCGTTGCCGTGTCGCAGCTCTCCCATTATTTATTTGCTCGTGTCTCTTCCAGAAGTTCCCTTAATTGAACCAGACACGATAAACCAGATTGCGTGTATTTAGTGACAGCCAGCTCCATGCTTCCTTGCAGTGGAGAATAAACGAATCTGCCGCTGCAAAGTGAGGGTGACACTACCCACTCCTTGTCCCCATCCACAGTCCCGTCCAGACAACTCCAGTTAGAAATTAAAGTGAGCTGCCCAGTTTTGAAAGCCATGGGGTACTTGGGGACAGGAAGTTACCCCAGGGATAGGAAGAGGTCTAAAAGTGGACATAATTCCAGAGATTCCTGGGCCCCAGGAAGCCAGCTCACTGGGAGGGTCATGTGTCCTGAAGCTGAGCATGTGGATGACACTGTAGCAGGGACACTCCCCAGAGCTGCCTTTGCTGCAAGTTTGCTCTGGGTACTAGTACTCTTCTCCATTGCCAGGACCACTCTGCTCTAGGATGAGCATTAGTACTAGTACTCAGGAGTACTGGTACTCCCGTATTAGTACTCTAGTCCTGCTAGAGCAGACCTCCTCTAAAAAACTTTAAATATTTATTAATAATAATAACAAGCTCCTTTATAACTGACAAGGAGTGCCGAGATGTACAGCACTGGTACTGTTGAAAAGAAGCTTTTAAAACATTATTTACTTGATCCATTCATTCAACAAATGTTCATCTAAGCAGCCCTGTGCCGGGCCCTACGGGGCGCAGCAGGGAACAAAACACGAGTAGTTCTCGCCGTGGTCTCGCTTCCCTCCTAGTGGGGTTAGACGGACAAACACTTAAATATGTGGCACAGCAGGTGGTGGCAAGCACTATAAAGAAGAATGCGCCCCGGAAGGAGAACACGGGGTGCCCAGGTGGACGTGAGAAGGCCGCGTGGGTATCTAGGGGAAGGAGATGCAACCAGAGGGGACAGCGCGGACAAAGCCCTGGGGCAACGGGGTGCTTGGCGATGGCGGGGAGGGGAAGGGGCCAGTGCTCGGGGGGCAGAGTGCGCGAGGGAGTTACAGGATACGTGGCCAAAAGTAGTGGGAGCGGGGTGAGGACATCCGGCAAGGCCTCTGGCCAGTGGGAGGACTTAACCTTTTACTCAGAATGAGAGCGGAAGCCACTGGCGGGTTCCGAGTGGACAAGGGACAAGGTCCAGCTTGCGCTTTGAAAGCCACCCCTGTGGCCGCCGTGGGTTGGATGGGCGGCAGGTGCGGCAGTGAGGACCAGGAAGGCCCGGCACGGGCCTTTGGTCAGACAGGAACTTGGGGTGCTGTGCTCGACGGCGGAGACGGCAGTGGTGAGAAGCGCGGGATTCTGGGTTCCGCCAGCAATAACGCCCTTTTTTAAGGAGCCAAAATGTTACGGTATCCAATTACATGCGTACGGTTTTGTGGTAAGAGATTTGGTATAGAGTACCGGCTCGTACTCCGTCCCCTGAACACAGAACTACAGACTTGCTGATGACTTGGATGCGTGTATGTAAGAGAAAGAATCCAAGACATCCTGAGCCGTTTGGCCCGGCGGCTGGAAGGATGGGGTTGCCCTCGTTGGACCGGGGAAGTTTGCAGGGAAGTGGGGTGTGGTGGTGGAAGAGGGGTGTGGGGGCAGAGCAGGAGATCCATTTCGAGCACGTCAGGTTTGAGGTGCCTCTTCCACGTCCTGTGGGAAGTTGGCTTTGGGAGTCTGGCGCTCTGGTCCAGGCTGGAGTTGGCAGCATACCGATGTCATTGGAGCTGTCAGGCTGGTGGAGATCATTAAGGAGTGGGGAGGTGGAGGAGGAAAGGGCTCCGAGGACTGAGCCCCAAGGCACTCCAGAGGTGAGAGAGTACGTGAAGTTATTTTAATTATAAAGTGATATGAAATGCTAAATCAGCCAGACATAAAGACATCCGAGCCAGCAGGCCTGTATTTCTCTCCCATCTCACAGGGTTGAGCAGAACACTAAATCAGAAAGGAGATGTGAGGGCCCTGGGAAAACATTAGAAGGAGCAGGCTCTGGCATTTATTTGGTGCCTGCTGCATGCTGGGCACTGTCGTGGGCACGTAGGTTGCCTTATTATCTCATTTCATCTTCACAACAACCCTGCACAGTAGCTATTATTGATCCCATTGTCCTAACTAGAGAACCGAGCCTCGGAGAAGTCCAGTAACTCGCCCCAGTGCACACAGGGAGTAAAGGGCAGAGCTGGCACACAGCAGCCAATGCGCCCACCGCGAGCATCTTCTGGAGTTCTCTTACTCCCCTCATTACCGGGCCCAGCTTCTCAACCCAGCCCACGTTACAACCACCTGGGAGCTGGGACACCCCCCCACACACACACACACCTATGAACTCGGAATCTCTCAGAACGAACCCAGGCATTGTGTTTTCCTAAACCACCGCGGTGATTCTCACGCACGGCAGTCTGAGAACCGCTGCGGTGCACCGCGCTGTGCGTGTGCATCGGGGTCCCACGGCGGGCACGTCCAACCTGCAGCCCGCACGGCTTGGAAAGCGGCCCAGCACAGATCCTTCAGACGTTACGAGATGTTTTTGCGACCTTCTTTTTTTTTTTTTTTAGCTCATCAGCTATCACTAGTGTTAGCTAATTTTATATGTGGCCCAGCAAAGCCCAAAGGTTGGGCACCCCTGTTCTACTGTGTTCATGAGATTAATTGGCCATGTGTTTGCACTGACTTGTGACGTCCATAACTCTCTGTGTTCTGATGAGCTATGTGATGTATTCAGAGGTTAAGGAAAACTGAGGAGATTAGAAAAAAACATCGTTATTTCCAGAAATGGCTCCCCGGGTTTTCTTAATTTCTTTCTCTGCAGGCAAGTCTTCTAAATCGGGTCCTAACTTTCTAACTTTTTGTATCGTTGAGAATAAATACAGGGCAAGAATAGGTTAGCAGGACATCGTCTAGTCAAGTTAGACCACAGAAACCCAGGTCAGCCTTTTTAAGAGAGATGGAGTTAGGGATAAACAACTCATTTCTGATCCCCAAATCAAAACTTGTGTGTGCCAGAGAACATCTCTTCTGAGGTGTATGTTCATCATAAATGTGGACTTAAAATGTTCAAGTACTTTCCCTCATGTATATAAAAACACATCTAAATAACCGTGAAACTAAACAAGGCTTTTTGGGAGCCAGTCGGATGGGGCCAGCTCTATGGTGACGCCCACGTTCAACCTACTCCAATAACCTCGCGTGATTTTGGTCCTGTACGCCTCTCATTTCGATCTTTGATGTTTTCACATCCTGTGAGTGTGGACAGAAGCCGGATTTTCTCTTTCCAAGATGAACGGCTCTTCCTTCACAGCCCAGGAAGAAAGAAAAAAGTACTCTCACGCCCACCTTGTCTCCACAAACATGGTGACTCCTCCTGGACGGCGCAGGCAGCACTCGAATGAGGGCTCTGGGGCCCGTTCTGTAATTCAGTCTGCAATTCCCCGTTCGCTAATTACTCCTACAATGCTTCCCGACAGGTGAGGGTGTACCTGAGCTTCCGAGGCGGAAGCCTGCAGTTGGTGGAGCTAAATGTTTCATCGTCAGCATCTGGTGAGCCAGCTCGGGCCATTCATTAAACATCGTTTCCAATCAGAACATTCCTGTTTCAAAACCGAAGCGACACCAGCCTCTCCTTTTGGTCTGTCTTGCATTTTTATTTACATAAAACTTTCAGCGAAGTGGTGGGGTTACAGTCCAGGTAACTGAAGGCTCAAACGCAATCTTGAGTTTTCCTAATGGGCCCCAAACGGCCACCAACCAACTTTTATTCGAAGCGAGGCAGAAACCCACCGCATAAGCACCCTTGTTCGAGGGAGGACCTCTCTTCCTTTCAGACCTGTCTTCTGTAAATATTATTTCCCTTCGGTTTTCACCCTCTGTTATTCTATTAATAATATCAAGCATGACTTTTCTCTAGGGTTCCTAAGTATTCTGACAATTTTCATTGCAGGCATTGCACTATGTAGTGTATACTGAAAATCAGTGTGCTTTGGGATAATCCTAACTGAAAGCCTGTTCTAACCAAATTCCTAAACTGTTGTACTTATCATGGCACCCTTCTGTGCTCTAGAAATGGCATACAATTGTCCTTTGGTTTAGTAATTGAGATAAGTCTGTGCCAGTGAGTTTCACTTTCTGTGACTATTTGTCTCTAAAGAGAAAGACAGACTCTCTCTCTCTCTCTCTCTCTGTGTGTGTGTGTGTGTGTGTGTGTGTGTGTGTGTGTGTATTAGGGAAAAGGACACAGAGATGGGCATTTAGAGATGCCAAAAAACAGTGGCTGCATTTCCCAAACACTGACCGCCTTTCCTGGATTACATTTTGATTGGGGACACCATCTATCCCTGTGACTTTTAAAGGCAAACATGGGCTTTTCTGAGAGATTCCCTAAAGAGGAAGAGAGAGAATTCAAATAACACTGTGTAGGACATTTGGTTAGTAAAATTATGGATGTTTCTAACGAAGAACAAACTAAACAAAAGTGGGAGGTCACCATGACAACTAAAGAGAGAAGCAACTGGATCCCAGATTTGCCGGCAGCTCTTGCCCAAACTCAGTGAGAACTCTGAGAAAGCGTTTGAATGGAGAACAAGTCACGTGAATTCGGGCGAGCGAATCTCTGAAAGCCAGGAAATGGTCCGGGCGATCGGAGGACGCCCTCTCTTAGCTACGTGGGAAGGGAAGGTAACGTTAGGCTTCGAAGGACACGACGGCTGTTTGTCCGTGTGTTTCCTACTCCACAGCTGCCGTAGTCATTTCACATTTTGTTTCATGGCCCGTCCAGTTTCTTTCCTTCCTGCCGTAGCAAATATATTTGTATCCTACAAAATATCAACCTCTCCCAGAGGGGTGTGTGAATGATCCTCTCTGCAGTCTAGTAAAGCAACTAGCATTTGTTCTGTGTCCTATCCTTCCCGACAGGAAACGTTACTGAGCACCTGTTCTTGAAGAATCAGTCATTTATGTGTTGAGTAACAACAGTCCTGTGCTTAAACACTGCAGGAGGCTAGAAGCAAGATACCATACTTTGCCTACATTCAGGGGAAATCAAAACCTACAAAGAAGGCACTACTGGCAACAGAAGCAAATGCTAAATTACGCGATGCAGCAGGGGGCGGGCCTTCAGTCCTCAGGAGGCTTCCACAGGGGACCGCCTCCACAGCAGGGGAAGGACAGAGGATTTAGGAGCAGGACAGGAAGGACCAGAGAGCCAGGCAGGGGCTCAGCTCTCACACAGAGAAGAAAGGCCAGGCCTGAGCCAGTGACAGGATCTGGCGACTCGAAGGTTGGTTTAATGGCGTTGACATGGCTTAGTGATTAAAAGGAAATACACGGGGGCCTGCTTCTGCCTCTACTGCCCACCAGATGTATGACAATAAGCAAGTCACGTAACTGCCCTAAACCTCAGTTTCCTCATCTTTAAACGGGGAAAATTGCCAGCTGCTTCCCAGGACTGCTGAAGGATTTAAGGAGAAGATGCAGGCACCGTTGTTTGTCACCGCAGTTGACCAGGTAGAAGGTTGATGACTGGACACTGGGAAATCGTGGTAATTCCTGAGCAGAGGATTGGCTTCCGTGAATGTGGGCTCTAGGAGGGCGAGTCGGACTGTGGTCCGTAGGTTTGATGAAGGACGAGTCCGGAGACAAGGTTATGTCAGGCGGCTGTGGGCGTCTTGGCTTGGTTTTCTGAGGAACCGAATTGGGAAGGTGGCAGTGAAAACCGAGGGGAAGGGAAGAATCGACAGAACCTGGTGACTCGAAGTACAGGTAGAAAGGCAAATGGGATTATGCAGAGCTGACCCCCCAAATGTGAGCTGTAGAAACTGGGTAAGCCAATGACAGAAGGGGTGCACATCTGCACCAGAACTCAGCCCTTGGCTGGAGGAAAATTGTCGTAGCCCGGGCCCCAAGAAGGCAGGGGCCGTGTCTGTGTCCTCCCGACGTCCTCAGCTCCGAGGACAGCCCCTCACACGTAGCAGGGGCCCGCCGAGTAGTTTACGAATGATGCGTGAGTGAGCGGGTGCTTGGAGAGAGAGAGGAAGAGCCGTGTACCTACAAGAGAAATAATCTCTGAGCAGTGATATGAATTAAACAGTGTTTCTATTGTGAACAACAGAGCAGCCTTCCATGGGAGTTATAGAAAGGTCCGTATGTAATCTCGGAAGAAAAATGTCTATTTCTCAAGCAAAAAATTGATTAAAAAAACAAAACAAACAAAAAAAAAACTTTATCCACTAGAAAGTAGTATCTGTTGAAACTTGAACACTGATACAAAGGGAATATTCTAATTCAGAGGACATAAAATAAACATATTTAAAATAGGGGGGGGGTGCTGTTCTTGTACGTATTGTTTTATCCGTTCCATCCTGGGCATAGGATAAAAGAAGCCCTTACTTGCTTGTTAGAAGAAGAAAGCTTGCACTTGAAGTTCCTACTTGGCAGATGTCAGTTGAAAGCCCTGCGATGGAGTGTGTGCGGTGTCAAACTCTGTTGGGTAATTTTAGACGAATGTGTCATGTGTGACACGGAAATATGGCATGCTGTACATTAGTGATTTCCCCAGTGTTTGGATCAGGTAGTAATGTGCTGGGAAAGTGCTCTTCATCTCTCCACACAGTGTCCTCGTAGAGCAGTGGGGAAAAGCTTTTGGTGGAAATTACTTTCGTCAGAAAAAGAATCCATTTACAATGTGCGCCTTTCTAACATCTTCCAGACAATGCATTGTGTTAAAGAGGCATTTTTTATTAATGTTTTATAAACATTTTTCAGCATGACAGCTTAAAGTCCCTGTAAAATTGTAAATGTGTGCATGGTGTTCGCTTCCATAAAGTCAAATGCCATCTCGTAAAGTCTGGTTGGAGCCTGTCAGCCGTGGTGACACAGAATCAGTATCGGGGAGCATTAAAATTAATTTGCTTCATTTATAGTGGTGCAGGGATAGATAACGAGATGAAGAGAGTCCTGTATTTAAATTTTACTTTAAAAAGAAAACTCTGTGTAGTAAGTTTGTTTGGTTTTTTCAATCCTCGTGCTTTCTTTTCCTAGTTAACAGATGCAGCTAAGATGGAGTGACAGCACGCACAGTAACTTTATGATGGGAGTGGGAAGTATACAATTCCGTGCGTCCGACACGCTCCCTATGACACCTCCTAAATGCTCAGAGGTGACAAAGCGACGGTCGCTGACCCTAAGAAGCTTCCAGCTTCGCCAGGAACACCGCAGGAAGCAGGCAGTGACAGTGCTGGGGGCGCTGGGCCGGAAAGGGCCCCAGGCTGGGCGGGCGTGGAGGAGGGAGACCCAGCCTGGGACTGCGAGGAGGACTTCCCGGAAGAGGCGGCCTCAGAGCTGAGGGCTGCAGGACTGGGCGGGACGAGAGGCGGGCGGCGGGCATTCCGGGCGGGAGGAGCCCACGCGCAATTCCGGCGCGGGGGCGCGGGGGCCGGGCTGGCCGCGTGGCCGGGGACGCGAGTGGTGACACGCCGGGGGCGCGCGGCGGGCGTGACGCCCTTGTCCTGTGAGGCCTGCGTCGTTCCGTCCGGATGCAGCGGGGGAGACGGCAGGGGCCGGGCCGGGCTGCGGGCAGAGAGGCCGGCGTGGAGGCGGGGGCAGGGGCCGCGGGGGCGGGGCGGGCGTCCGACTGGACTTCCGAATGCGCGGCCAGGCGTCAGGAATGACAGCGTGGGGACCGCAGTGAGGTTCAGGCTGCCGTCTTGATATGCTGCAGGGTGCGGGGCCGCTCCCGGAGGCCCCGGCGGGGGGACGGCCGCACCCCGGGGACACGCGCACGTGAACCCCCACGCGGCTTCTCCCCGCCTGTGCGCCCCGACCTTGGAGAAGAAGCGAGCACGCGGAGCCGGGGCTCGGCTGGCAGGGACACGGAGGGGAGGCCGGGAGGACACCGGAGGAAGGCGGGGGGACAGGGAAGGAGGTCCGTGGGCAACGGGGAGGAATCGCTGGTGTTCGAAAAGGCCAGCGGGCAACTGAGTGATCGTCAGGAAAGTAGGGTACAGGACGGAGGGAAAGATCACGTCCCCCCAAACGAATCACGTGTGACTTGCATTGCCCGAGTCCCCACCCCCGCCGAGAGATGGACTTGTGAAGCCACCATGGGAGGGTGACAGGGACACGTGAAAGGGGAGTGGGCTCCAGTCTCTGGGAAGCGGGGGCTTTTTTCTCTGACACTCCTTTCTGTCATCCTTGCACCGCTGGTCACCTCAGGTGGTGGCCGTGGGAATTGGTAATGATTAAAGTGGGGACGGAACCCTCTGTTGAATTCGACAGGTGTCTGCAGGGGGCATGGGTCATCAGGGACCCCTTCCTCTCTTCAGGCTAGCTGCGGAGTAACTCGGGGCACCGTGGGGTGGGCCTGTGTCACCAGGGTCAGCCGGGAGAGCAGAAGCCACTGAGCAGGGTGACGGTGAGGAAGCAGAGGGGTAATGACTGCCAGAAGTCGCTGGAGCCTGTGGAACGAAAGGAAGAAGTCGGGGTGCTCAGCAGCGGGAAGAGGCCATGGGGGCTCTGACCTCTGAGGGGGCCCTTGAAGAGGCTGCTGCTGCCGGTGGGAGCCCCAGCCCTCCTCCTCCTCCTGCAGCCCAGCCTGGTGCCCCCCCTGGGCAGACCCATCCAGGGAGCTGGCTGCCGGAAGGAGGGGTGCTGGCAGTCCCAGCCGGTCAGCAGGGAACAGAGGCTGTGTACAGATGACAGACAGGAGCTGAAGAACCAGCACAGGGCCGTAAGGGACCTTCCTACAGATGAGGGCCCAGAGAAAGTAGGTGACTCGTGCACTGGAAGCTTCTCGAGGGTGAAGACACAGCTACATCTTTCCATCTGTGGGTCCCCGGCCACCATGGGGGTAGCCCTGGCACTTACTTAGCTCCTCACCTGCAGGAAGGCACAGGAGCACCTGTGGGAAGGAGGGGAGTGAGAAGCCCCCGGAAGGGCTTCCGCGGGGGTCCAAGGAGAACCAATTCCTAAAGGACTGCCGGCCTAGAAAGCTTGACCAAACGCTCTTCTGCTTCATGGAGCTGCAGCGCCCATGACACCTGGACCCGAAGGCCTCGGAGGTCTCCACCCTTACCTGGTGCAGAGAGCTGGAACTCCCAGTTGCCTGCATTGCAGTTCTGACTCCCGCACTTGGGAGAGCTTCCGTTTCCTCCTGAGCAGACGGTGCAAACGGTAGCGTTCATCAGCCTCGCAGGGTCATTGTGAGGCCTGGCTCGGTTTCTGTGGGAAAGCACTTGACAGCACGTGGCGTCTAGTAAGCACTCGCTCCGTGTAGCCGTGATTACCGTCATTATTGCTATGCTTGTGCACCTAATTCATACAGTCAAGTGAATTGCTGATGTCGCTTACATTAGGATACTTTTTATATCTTGCAACTGATTTCCTGTTTACTTATGGGAGCAGCAGCCCTGTGATGGTCACTCTGGCTGCCATTCAGCGCCACTCCAGCTTGCTGAGGAATGACAGACAGTGCACGTCTTCGCCACGAAAGGTGCCAGCGGCTCTAGCCCAGCATCCTTGGTCCTCACACCCTGCTGTGATTGTTTTTAGGGACCAGTAACCTCCGTATTTCTATCATTTGTTCCCTTTATCCCCACTTTTACTCCACCCCATCCCTCAAGTCCTTAGCATCTCCCCTTTGGACCAGACCACCTTTCCGGAAGTATGGCGATGTCCCGGCCTTCCCATTTTCTCATCGGGACAACTCTCTAAGACCGTAATGTCAGCTGCTGCTTTGCAACTACAAATGACTTAAGCATGGGGGGGGGGGGGGGGGGGGGGGGGGGGGGCGGGGAGCGGGTAAGAAAGCGCTTTTGTTTTGTTTTTTATATTTGTGAGAAGACAAGAACTGTGCAGAAATCTAAACATGTGCTCTTGAAGCTCCAAGAGAGACACCGGGAGAAGCTAAGCATTCCCTGTTTATGGCAATGACATGTGAGACTCTGAAAGAGAAAGCAGCCATGAAATACAGTTTTGCATAAAGGTTGGAAATTTATTAGAAGGTAAAAATAATTGAAAAAGCAGAGCTTCCCTTACTGGATTATAATAAAAAGTTATTTATGTGCCATCATCATGTATGTTTAGGAGCGTAGGTCCTTTTCAGAGGTTGTTCTCAAAGAAACAAGAAGAACGCTAAGCCATTAAAGCTATTCGGTTGAAAAAGCTGACATACATACTCAATAATACTGACAGCAAGGCCAAATTAAAGCAATTGGTAATAATAGTTAAACTGCCAGAGTCTGAATTCTGTTATGGAAGCTTAATGGGTGTACACTGCTTACAAAATACACACACTCCGCCTTTGGTGTAAGAGAGCAGTAGACTCGTGAAGTAGTAGTATTACGTGAGTTCCATTAAGACTTCCACTGTAGGGTTACAGTCAACACTAATATTAGAGCTCACCTACCATACACAATGTTGTGTAAAGCGCTTTGAGATCCTTGGCCAAATGAGAACAAGCAAAGCCTTTATTAATGCTCATTTGGTTAAAGTACCCTCCTACTTACAGCAGTAATACCATACATTATCTGACCATATCTTTCCGACTCTCAAAAGGGAAGTTTGGGGCTTTGAAGTGGTGCCAGGCAGGCCTCCCTAGAGACCAACAGATTGTTGCATTCCTGAGCAATGAAAGGTACACTCTGAACCTCTGCCTCACCAGTATTTTTCAGGCTTCTTGAAGCAACTCGCAATCTTCTTTCCTCTCCTGGTTAGACAGGCTCCTAATTTGCAGTGAGGGTTACTGGTGCCCTGAATACTGACCACCTTTTCAGCTTTAATCTGTTCTGGGTAGAGCTTAGAGCTTTCTGTAGTGAAAAGAAAGTGAACCGATTTGATGAGTCAATTGAGACCCTTCCTTTTCAGTTCTGTGAGTACACACGGGGGCAGATAGGATAATGATCTATTCCACAGTTCCCGTTTGGATGGAGAATGTCCTGAATTTGGTAACAGACTGAATTTGCCTCTGAAATTTCTATATTCTGTGTGCATCAGGAATCCCAATGCTGAAGATAGTGTTTGCAGGCCACGAGCACCTCTCTTTGATATCTGTACCCTTGCTCATCTACCACCCCGTGCAGATTCTTCTGGGAAGTGTGTTGGTGCCAACAATCAAGTCTTGGATGGTGTCAAGGCAGAAGGTGAGATGCTAGAAAGACCTTATTTGAACCCACATTAGATTGAAATGCTATTTCTGAACTTTGGCTTTTCATACACTTTAATTTTTGCTAGCCTATTCTCATTCTCAGAGTACATATCTTCTGAGTGAAATCCAATAGCAATGATGCATTGATTCATTTCAATTTGAGCAGGAAAGTTAAGGGTTAAATGTTTTATATTGTTATAAAAGTACAGTTATACTTAAAATACAGTTTTGGGGGGTCTTTTTAACTTGCTCATATTGAACAACACATTGCAATGGGGTGAAGGTGCCATGAATTGCTTACAATATGTGTTCCCCTTCACTTGGGTGCACACCGTCTGTGCCCCACCTGATGTTTCCTGGGTCCTGATTTCTAAATATGACAGCAGCTGGCTTTCATTAGAATGTCTCCTTTATTTTCAATTATCTGGACATAGAATAATGTCTTTGTGCAGCAGAATTATCTCTTTGGGCATTCAAAAAATAAAATTTCAGTAGCAAAGGAGTCCACACAATATAATTCCACTGCACTTAGCTCACGGTCTTGTTACTGGTTTCGTATTCGTGGATTTGACTTCCTAAATTATCAGCCAAAACGAGCTGGGCAAGTCACAAGAAGTTTTGAAACTGTGTGTCCTGTGGATGCACCCACCGAACTGGCTTCTTCCCAGGAGCTTGGACTTTATAAGACTTCTTTCCATAGGACACAAGGTGGTGACAATTATCAGGAGATAAGTAGGAAGAAGAGACAGCTCGTGACAGAATCCCCTGCATCGTGTCCTGAGAACAGAATAGCCACACTACCACCTGCTGAGCTCTGCGCACGCAAAGCATGTCCCTGCCTTCCCCTGGTTCAGGGTCGGACCCTTGAGCCAGCCTGCCGGCTCTGCCACTATGTCCCTGGGCAGCCTTGGGTGCATTACTTCACTTCATACTTTAGTTTCTGCCTAGGCTGACCAGACATCCCATTTTAAATGGGGCAGAAAACACCGATACTGTTCTGTTTCAAATGGTCCATGTGGTCACCCTAGTCTCACTGGGCTAAATTCAGGGTGTCAGTAGGCTGACCAGACATACCGTTTCAAACAGGACAGGACCATACGTCTGGTCAGCCTATTTCTGCCACTCTGAGACTAATGATAATATCTCCTCTTTGGAGGGGTACGAGAGACTGTGGCAGGTGTTTGACAAAAGCTATTATCATTATATACTATAATTACCATTCCTGTCACTGGTCGTCAGCACGTACAACACTGTTTGTAGCAAGCTCTGCTACCCCCATTGTGCAGTTACAAAACAGAGAGCTGCCCAACTTGGGGTTTAGTCTGTGCTAGAGTTACAACTTGATTGCTGTCTATTTGCGCCCCACTCCGTCTCCCCCCTACACCACGAACGACACTCCAGACCATCGTCGGAGTGATGTGAAACACAACATCACTTTTAGGAGGAGTGTCCTGGGTCCCCAGTATCCTACCTGTAAAGGTTAGCCCATCCAACACTGTCCCTCATTTAGTCATTTCACAGAATGTTAGTGATTACCGTTCTGAGCTGGGTATGACCCCAGGCTCTGGCCCCCCCTCAGAGTTGGTAGTGGAGCAGTTTAGTGCCTTTTCCTTTACTATTTATCCATTTTGAAAACTTCCATTTATACTTATGCTTACATTCATCCATGTGTTGTGCATTGTAGGCCAGAATTTCTACATATAAATTTTGATGAAGAATGAAGGGAATGTTTTGAAAATCCTATCACTATCAGTAATATACAGTCACAGCAAACAGCCAATTAATCAGAGTGAAATTTTCTCCGCAATGTTTACCAGCTCTGGGATTTATCCTACAGTGTTCAGAGAAGCATTTCCCAAAGGGAGACTAAGTGGGACAATGCTGTTCATTTTCCCCTCGCACGGACACCCCTCCAAACCTGGGAGCCAGTCTCACTTAGAATAACCCAGAAGCCTTAGAACACTACCTATCCCACGTGACCACAAGAATCTACACCAAGTGTCCATCCAACAGGGTATCTCTGAGTGTCTCCTCTGCTTGTAAACGGCTGACTGAGACCCTCAGCTACCGTCTAGTGCACGGCGGGACTGTGCGAGGAGCTGGGCCAGGCCGGGGAGGTGACAAAGTCTGCTGGCCAGCAAGGGGGCAGGTGAATCTGTAAGCGGAGGTCTGGGTCAGTGGCTAGCCCCTCTCTCGGAGGCCTTCTTCCTTCCGGTGGCGTAAATCACCTACCAGTGCTCGCGGACCTCGTCCAGCCCTGACCCGCACGTTTCCTGTCTCGTAGGGAGTGAAGCTGACGAGGCCCACGGTGTGAGGAGGGGCGCGCGCCGCGCAGCGACGTGTGTGCGGGCCGGACGCCGCGGTCCTCGTACCGGTGATGTTGCCTCGCCACATATTTTATTTTTTTACACAAAAATACGATAGAACTGTTTAAGTGCCTTAAAATGTATTTGACGAGAGTGTTATTTCCAAAACCTACTTTGTTGTTACTGCCAGGGATGGTACAGTATTTTGGAGTTGTTTGATTTTTTTGTCCTCATGCAGGCAACAGGCAGATACGCCTTCCTCGCCCCACCTTTGTGCAATACAACTCCACCACACTCACTGTACTGTTCGGAATGAGGTCACGGCCATCAGAAGCGTGCCCTTCTGATGGCAGTGCAAATCTCCCAAGTCATATTCGCAAGTACTTGGGTGAGCTGCGTGACTCTCTTTTTCTGCAGCTGTGACACACGACTTCCTTGTCAGCTCAGTGGGGCCCACTGAGTAGATGCTGAGAAACATAAGCTGTGTGCATTTCTTGACATCATTTTCTTTAGACATTCCTCCAAACGCTTTCCGCACAGACACGCCTCAGTTCCACCATAAGCCGTGGCATTAGAAGTCTTAAATTGATCCTAAGTTGCTTCAGCGAAAGAGCTTGATGTTTGAGTTGGGAGTAAAGGAAGTAAACTACGGGGTTTGGTTTTTAGGATTCTAAAAATTATATTTCATATGTTTTTCCTTTTCCTTCCATCATTCCTTTCTTTTCGTTTTCCAACATACTTGCAAACTCCTAACAGCCAAATGTGAGACACAAAAATGTTACGATCATTTTGAGCATATCAACAATTAATGATGGGTTATATTCACATTCCACAGTTGAGACCAAAAATGTTTTCCTGTCACACAGACGTGCTGGGCACAGATTGTCCCTTTTAGCCAGAAGCAGCCAGTTACATCCTTGAATTAAGAACACTTACGGCATTTGAGACAAGTTTAGTAATGAGAATTTCTGTGGCAGATTTGACAAATGTTTGTGATTTTTTTTAAAAAATTAAATCATATTGCTCTTATGAATACATGGAAATATAAAGGTCATAGATGCAAACAAATGTTACAGATACGAATTCTGTTCAGCCAAATGGAAAGAAAAAGTAGGCACAGAAAATGCAAAACCATTCATTAACCAGAATACCAAGTAAAATCCGTTCCCAATGGGGCATCCAGTACTTGCTTCTGCTCTGTCTGAAAGAGCTTCCACTGGACTCAAGTAGAAAATAAAGCAATATGTAGAATTAAGGGAACACTTTTTCTCTGTTTCCTACATACCATTCTGTCACATCCTCTCTACACGTCCTTCCTTGATTTGACAGACGATATTGGCAGTGCTGGGTCGCACTGAGACCACACGCCCTCCTCAGCAGCTGTTTTGTTGCTGTTTTGTCAACAACAAAAAAAATCATTCCTTAGAAACTTACCAAGTTTATCAATAGTGTTCAATGTATATTATTGTTACTGCCAGGTCTCATCTTGTGTTACTTCTGACTCACAGCAATAGCATTGAACCTCATAAATTTCAGAAGAGGTACTATCCTCAGTGCCAGACCCTGCAAAAATCTGCTAAACAGGCTGTTTGTCAAGAATTTTTGTTGTCGAGAATTTTACTTGTGTCTAAAACTACAATAGTTTTGCTCAATACTTTGGATGCTTACATATGGAGCACAAAGGTATTTTCATGTTTTGTTCCTATAAACCTCTTTGAATTTCAGAGTAAAGGAAATGGTCTGTCTGACCTATCATAAAAGCTAGCATTAGAATACTGATTTTTCCCCCCAACTTAACTACCTCTAATATCAAGCACCTATAGTAGGTGTGTGATTATGAGATAAAATTCAACTGAAAATGCTACAACATTTTATCTTTTGCTTTAAAAGAAGTGTTTCATTTTCAAATAGTCTTCTTTACATAGTGAATTTTGGTGGCTTTTATGATATGTTTATGCCTATTTTTTAACACAAATCTGCAGCATATTTTTCCATAAAGAACAAAAAA
>PVJL010008088.1:0-70272 GCA_004026885.1 Lyroderma lyra | reverse complement strand
CTGGCTTATTTCACTAAGCATGATGATCTCCAGGTCCATCCATTTTGTTGCAAATGGCAATATTTCATCTTTTCTTACAGCTGAGTAATATTCCATTGTGTATATGTACCACAGCTTCTTTATCCAGTCATCTGTCGCAGGGCACTTTGGTTGTTTCCATGTTTTGGCCACTGTGAACAGCGCTGCGATGAACATTGGGCTACATAAGTCTTTGTGGACAAAGGTTTTCAAGTTCTTTGGGTAGATCCCCAGAAGGGGGATTGCTGGGTCAAATGGTAGCAATATGGTTTTGACTCTTGATTTAGACTGACAGAAATTTTTTGGTTGTGAAGAATTGGTTGACTTCCATTGTGCACTTTGATGCTTTGTTTCAGGGTTGTATTGGTACACCCATGTTTCATCATCCATGATAACAGGTCCCAAAACATCGTCTTGCTTCTCCAAAAGGCCTTGGCAGATTTTGACTCTCCTTTGCTTTTGTTCATCAGTGAGCTCCTTCAGGACCATTTTTGCACACACCTTTCTCATGCCAAGATTTTTAGTTAAGATTTTTCTAACTGTTTCTCTATTGATATTTACTTGGGCTGCTATGCTTCTCAGAGTTAGCTGATGATTTGACACACAAGTCAATACATTTTTGCAATGTTTTCATCAGTTCTGGTCATTAATGATCTCCCTGACCTCTTTCTTCCTGGCACTATCCCCATAAACTTGGACTAACATGTTCCTTATTTCACTTCCACTCTTGCCAAGTTTAACAAGAAATTTAATGTTTGTTTGTTGCTCTAATTCAAGCTCCAACATTCTCACAACAGCACACAAAAACATGCAACAACAATGAATGCCACTCATCAGGACACTGCCACACATTGGCATGAACACAGATATACCTAAGTTATGAAAGTTTACTGAGTTTATACAGTACTACCAAATAAGTGCATGGTGGCAAGTACATGAACTTAATTGTCAAACCTTGTACTTATTACATTAACATATATGCCAATATTATTAAAATAAATTATTAAGTTACATTATTAGTGAATAAAATATAATACTTGACAAATATTCTTTATGTATCTGTGTGAGAGACATGTTTATATTCTCTTTAAATAATAATCTTTTAACAGTTTGGGATATCATTCACTTCTCAGTGGACTCCCTTGAGAGATGCAGGTAAAATCTCTTGCCAGAGAAGTACACAGCAGAGAAGTAATTCCATGTTGGTGGCAGTAATAACTGGGAATTTTGCCTAAACATCTGATTACCTTCCCAAATGGAATAAGGGGTTAAAGAGATCTATTCTCTAAGGGGTTAAAGAATCTGTGTTGACAGAGATTCCAGTTTCTTAGTTTTTTGCTTTTCATTATGTCTATTTTGAGTTCAAATCACTTAAGAATGAAATAGTCAACAAATAGAAGTACACCTCATTGAAATATTGTAGATCAATTATAACTCTACTAAACAAAATTAATTTGTGGTAACCCCAGGAAGGGAGTATGTATCATAGGGGCCCATCCAAGCCTGGAAAAATGTTAGCAAGGCTTCCCACTGGAGGCTGATATTTGAATGTAGACTAGGAGTGAGGAGTTGAAGAAGAGTGTCCCAGACAGAGGAAGCAGTATGCAAGGAGAGGGGCTTAGGGGCTCTGTATGGTACCAACTTAGTCATTACTTTGTTAGAATTATGACTGAGTGTTCTGTGCTCTGTCCATACACAGGGTTGAAGAGACAAATTCAATAAAGGGCATTTAGGTGACTATGGATATGTAAACACTGTTTATGTCTGAATGCATAGATTTCAGGGCCACTGTGAGGAGACTCTTTCTAGAGGTGGACCTGAAATTTGTAAAGAGTTCTATCTATCTCTAAAATCAACAAGTTTGTCTGCCTTCCATTCCTCCAGTACATGCTTGCAAGTGGTTTCAAAGGTAAATACACTTAAATCTTTTTACTTAAGCAGTGTTAGATATTTCCTCTCCCAGAATACACACCATCAGTCCTGGGCTCCATGCTTTACATTTCCAGACATTTGGCTGGGATGGATCAAAAAGAGCTGTCCACAGCCAAGAGCCTGCAACTCTGGGCACCCTCAGGAGTATCCCCCATCAGTAAGAGGAAAATATCTCTCTCATGTTGACAGGGACATGTGCTAGGGTCACATGAAAGATTGAAGAAGAAAAGAGAGGACCTCAGCCTCTCCTGAGTGGCCACTTTTGTCTCTGGCTGCTGTAGACCTCAAATGGCTTTTCTTGGTCATGGACACACAATGAGTCTTGTTCCCTTCTTCCTTCCACTTACTCTCCATTTCTCTAAGCCACACCGTACTGGCTCTCATACCTTGTGGAACACTTAAAAATCTTGGTATTTTCACCTCCCACCTTCTCTGGCTTTGTCCTTTATCTTTCCCACAAAAAAGGGAAAAAGAAGTAGCAAACTCTCCCTTCTTTAGGCTGATGCTCTTTAGTGACACATACATGTAAGAAAAATAGAGGAAGAACTCAGACACCAACACAGAAAATTCAGTGTGAAACTCCTGGTTTGTTTTGCAATGGGAAAACAAAGAATCTAATTGCTCAAGTTCCTATTTCATATTGTCTGATTTGTAATCCAGAAAAATCTAGAGCTAGAAAGTACACAAGATTGACTGTTACATTACTCCCAATCCCCATGTTATAGATGGAGAAATTAAATTGAGACCAGGAAAGAGAAAAAATCCCCTCCCACCTCATTATGGGCTGAATTATGTCCCTCCCTGCAAATTCATATGTTGTAGTCCTAACTTCCAGTATTTAGAATTATTTATAGATAGGGTCTTTGCAGAGATTAGTATGTTACATTTAGAACATTAGGCTGGGCCCTAATTCAGTATGACTAGTGTCCTCATAAAACGAGAAAATTTAGATACATACAGAGGGAAGTTCATGTGAAGACCCAGGGAGATGTTCATGCACATACCAAGGAGAGAGGCCTCAGAAAACACTGATACTGCTGACAACTTGGTCTCAGCCTTCCAAGTTTCTAGGGCTACTAGAAAATACATTTCTGCTATTTAAGCCACCCACTCCATGACACTTTGTTACAGCAGATCTAAGAACTAACTTTTACAGCAGAAGATGGTGGATAGAGGACATGTGAGTTGTCCCCTATTCTCTGCTCTGCCCACTGCCCAAGAGAGCAACCCACTTTGTCTCACCCTCACCTTAATAACGTTCTCTCTTCTTCTAGGGGGGAACACAGCATGTACATATTTGGATCCTGAAAGATGTGTGTAGTTATTCAGGTAGAAGAAGGGAGTAAGAAAATATGTGAAAGAAAGGGAAACACACAGCCACATTGTAGGAAACTTTGGCCTGGAAGGTGCTCACTAGAAGCAGCTGAATGAAACCTAAGAGAAGTTAGGAAGGGTCTAGAGCCCAGGCTGGAGAAGCAGCAGGACTGCACCCTGACACATCTGGTTTCCGAGGCAAGGATTTCCCACTTTATCCTACCAAAAAAGGGTACCCTGAAGGATTATGGATAGGGAGTGATAAAGTTGGATTTGGTCTTAAATAGTTTGTTCTGGCAACAGAGACCTACATCGTTGGAGAAAAACCAGATAAAGAAGACACAATGAGACAGTTTCACTCATCTTCATGAAGGATGTTGGTATTCCGCAGGCCTGGGGGCACCATGTGAACAATGAGAAACTGAGATGGCCACAGAATGTCCTCTCTACTTTCCTGCGGTCCTCAGTGCTCTGAGGAGAGGGGTCCAAGGGAGGGCAGGTGTGTTCTGCAGCCACTCAACATAGGGTGTAAAGCCCAGCCTCATTCCTGCATGAAAAACTTCTAGTCCTTGTAGAAACTATAAGGCAGCAGCAGTTTCCCTGTTGGTTAGAGTTCAGCAAATAAAATCCACATGCTATTTACATTCCTTTGGCTCACCAAACTTAGCTCCCTATAGATACTGAGATATAGAAATAATCTGGTAATTACATTATTTTATTTAGAACATAGTCATTTCTTAGCTAAAGAAATGACTATGAGAAAGGTCTAGAAGGAGATATTAAAGAACTGAGTAGCTTAGAAGTTTGAAAAGGCACTATAAGAAAGTTATTCATAGCAAGATTAAAATAAGGAGGGCTTTATTACTTTCCAGCAATGTGATTATGTTTCTATAAAAGTAATTCATAGCTAGACTCCTGGCAAAGCTGGAAAGCTGAGCCTATGGGTTTTAGAGAACCCACAAACTCCAGGCAGGAATTGTGTTGAGTTTGTGTATGATGGTTGAGGTCCCTGCTCCGATTTCCACGTTGTAACGCAGTAAGAAGCAATCTCAGTTACAAGCCAGTGAATCAGGGTGGAATCTTGAAAATTCCATGTCCCTAAGTCTAAAAGTGTAAAAGCAGGTGATTTTCTCTGAGTTTTTTGTTTGTTGAAGTGACATTGTCAGGGAGCATGGCCAGACCTGATGCACAAGAGCCACAGGGACCAGAAATGGGCTGGCCTAGCAGATTAGCAGTTTGTTGCTTTTACTCGCAGACATAAATGGAACTTGGGAGTTGTTATGCAAATAAGATGAAGTGAAAAGGGCAAACTTCATCTTTTATTTAATTAAGGCAGTGCTATCATTCTAAATTAGTGATGGATGGGAAACAAGTTTGTGGCTAATGTAAAGAAATCAAATCTAGTCTGAGGGTGGAAAGAGGAAGGTCTCCTGAGTCAGTAACATTTACTTTAGACCTACAGATTTAGACAGCATTAAAACTGCATGTGCAGCAATAAGAGAGACTTGAATCAAGATGGCAACATGAGAGGACATCCCTGAAACCCCTTCTAGAAATTTACAAACCGAATAGCCAAAATCCAACAAGGGAATCCCTAAGTGACACAGCCTCAGTTGAGAGGTCCACCCACTACAAGAGAAAGGGAGGGGAATGGGAGAAAAGGGAAGGGAGCAGTGCAGAGAAAGGGCTGTGAAATGTGACCTGAGGCTGGCAGAAGAAGGACCAAGGAGGAAGCCAGGGAAAATAAGCTTAAGTGCAGCATGATCCTGGGCCAGTGGAGGAGTGAATAGTGGAAGTCCTGTGAGGGGAGAGATAAAGGCCATGCCCTGGATGCAATAGGGCCTGAACAAAGGTGTGCTAAAGTGCCCAGGATGAAAACAGGAAACCAGCTGAATGTGGCCTGAAATGAAGAACCAACAGACACAGGATTCAACCACAAATTGGTCCTTTATGAGCTTGAGACTAAGTACCCACAGGGGAAGGTCACTGACCAGAACAAAACACAATCCTGGGAGAAATGCAGGCTCAGGAGAAGGGGAAAAGGCAGTGCCTGTGGTGCACAACCATCCCGTGCTCTCCTGACAGAGGGCCAAGCTTGCTTGGTGGTCTTCATCTGCTGTGGATCCAGTGTGCTCTTGGCAAAGGGCTAAGTGTGCTTTGTAGTGTACAGATGTCTTAGCTCCTGTGCACTCCTGACAGAGGGCTAGGCTTTTATTGCAGCATGTACTAGGCCCCACTTGACACTCTCCTGGTGGATGAATGGACTTATGTTGCAAAATGTGCTTGTTTCTGCCCTCAGTGCTCCTGATGGAGGGACAGGCCTGTTTTACAACTGAGCCAGTACCCAGGGTAGCAAGAAACCTTGGGAAAAACAACAGAAATGAACCACACTGCCACCACAGCTAGGCAGAACCTATAAACATGAAGCCTGGCTGCATCACCTTGCTCTCGCCCAAACCACCATTACCCTGTGTCTGAAATCCTTCCCAATAAACCCCACCTGTATGGTAACTAGCAGTGGGGCTCACAGAAACTGTTAAACAAAGGCACAGCAGTTTCTTCCTGTTGTGGGCAGAGAATATCATCACTGACCACATTTCCCCCACAAAAAAAGGCACATCAAAACCAAAGAAACTGAATCAAAGAGGAGAAGTCCAACCTCCAGGAAAGTTCCAAAAGTGAAAAAATCAAACAAGCAAGAGAAAATAATGAAAGATGCTACAGTGACACCATCTGGGTAGTGAAAGAAAAACCTTTCCATATCTGCCAGGAAAAAATCCCTTATGCCCAGGAATAGAAACACATCAACTACAATGAGCTTCCTCAGGAACAAAACATCTCAGAGAGAAAATGGAAAATCCTCAGAAAAGAAACTTATAGATTTGGAAATGTATGATCTAAGTGACACAGAATTCAAGACTACAGTCCTAAAAATACTCAGCTCAAAAAATGTTGGCAGAGTACTGAGACCCAGATAAATAATCTCAGACGCAAAATTCCCGAACAAAAAGAACACTTTAACAAAGAAATTGAAACTATAAAAAGAATCAAATAGAAATGCTGGAGATAAACAATGCTATAAAAGAAATAAATCATGACCTAACTAGTGTAGGAAGCAGGACTAACCAATGTCAATGAATGACATTGAGGATAGAAATATAGAAATGGAGGCTCTTGAGTCACTCTTTGCTCGAACCTGCTCCTACCTCTTTGGAGTGTACATTCTCTTCAATAAACTATCTAAAAAAACAAAAGGAAAGGAAAGAAGAAAAGGGAAGAAATATGGAAATTGAACAGAAGGAATAAAAAGATCTCTATAAAAACTATCTGACTCCATTAGAAAGAACAACATTTGAATAATAGATATACCAGAAGAAACAGAACAAAAATTCTAATGAGAGTTTAATCAAATAGTAGAGAATTTTCCAAACCTATGGGAAGAACTAACACCCCAAATTCAAGAAGAAAACAGGACCCCTAGCTACCTGAACCACATCAAACCTTCTCCAAGGCAACTTATACTGAACAAAAATCAAAGACAAAGAATTCTCAAGGCAGCCAGGGGTAAATATTATAAACTTCAAGGGAAAGCTCATCAGGCTGTTGTCAGACTTCTCAGTAGAAACTCTTTAAGCCAGGAGGGAGTGGTATCATATATTATTAAAAGAGAGGAATCAGCAGCCAAAAATAATCTATTGAGCAAAGTTACCCTTTAAATATGAAGGAGGTATAAAGACCTTTTCAGACATACAGAAACTGAAGGAATTCTCTAACACAAGACTGGCACTCCAGGAAATACTGAAGGAGGCTATTCAACCTGAAACAAAAATCCAAATGGCAAAAAGTAGGGACAACAAAAAATAAAAAAGGAAGAAGTAAAGGTTTAAATTCCCAAAAGAAAATAGAAATTGAAAGTATGCTTTAGAAAAATGAATCATTACATATACAAAACTTTCCTTTTCATAAACCTCATAATAAGTACTCAAACAAGCAAACAAACAAACAAACCAAGAGCAAAGACACTCAACAAAACAAAAGAAAAAAGAAAAAGGAAAGAAAGGAAAAATTATAGAACACCATCAAACAAAAAAAGAGACAATGATAGAAAAATCAAAAAAGAAACTAAGACGCCAAACAACCAAAAACCAGAAGACAAAATGGCCATAGGAAATCTTCATATATCAATCATCACCCTGAATGCCCTGAATATAAATGGACTGAACTCACCAATAAAACAGCACAGACTAGCTATTGGATTATAAAACAAGCGACATCTATACACTGTCTTCAAGAGACAAACATCAGTCACAAGCACAAAAACAGACTCAAAGTGAAAGGGTGGAAAACAATACTCTAAGCAAATGGCATTAAGAGAAAAGCAGGAGTAGTTGATGAAACAGACTTCAAGATATAAAAGGTAATAAGAAACAAAGATGGACATTTCAAAGGGAACAATAATACAGCAAGACATGACATGCATTAATATATATGTCCGCAACAAGGAAGCACCAAAATTTATAAAACAACTACTTGAAGATCTAAAAGGTGAAACTGACTAAAACACAATTACAGTAGAGAATCTGATAGCAGGAGACTTATCATCCCCTGAATAGCCATGGAGATTATCAAAACAGAAAATAAATAAGAAACTATATCAGCTCTAAATGATACATTACAACAATTAAACAAAACTGACATTAACAGGACACTCCATCCTACAGCATAAGACTATACATTCTATTCTACTGCACATGGAACATTCTCAAGGGTAGACCATATCCTAGGATACAAAACTAGCCTCAAAAAATTCAAGAAAATGGGAATCATACAAAGCATATTCTCACACCACAATACCTTGATATTGAAGATCGACTGAAGCAGAAAAAAACACATATACATGGAGATTAAACAACATGTTATGAAAAAAATTACTGGATCAAAGAAGAAATAAAGAAAAGATGAAAAATACTAGAAATAAATGACAATTAACATACAACATGTCAAAAGTATTGGGACGCAGCAAAAGCACTAATAAGAAGGAAATTTATATTAAAGGCTTATCTCAAGAAACAAGAAAAATAACAAGTAAACAACCTAGCATCCCATCTTAAAGAACTAGGAAGAAAAAGAACAAAAGCCTAAATTCAGCAGAAAGATGGAAATAATACAAATTAGAGCAGAACTAAAGGAAATAGAGAACAGAAAAGTGATAAAGAAAATTAATGCAATGAAGAGCTGATTCTTTGAAAAAAAATCAATAAGATTGACAAAACCTTGGCTAGGCTTATCAAGGAAAAAAGAGAAAGAACACAAAAAATTGAAAATGAAAGGGGAGAAATTGCCACTGATAACATAGAAATACAAAAGATCTTGTGAAAATATTATGAAATATTATGTGCCACCAAATTTAATGACCTTGAAAAATGAACAAGTTCCTAGAAACATATAGTCTACTAAGACAGAACCAAGAAAAAAATGGACAATCTAAATAGACCAATCAACCATAAGGAAATTGAAACTATTATCTAACACCTCCCCCAAAACAAAAGCCCACAACCAGACAGTCTCACCAATGAGTTTTATCAAGCATTCAAAGAGGAACTAATGCCTATCCTCCACAAATTTTGTGAAAAAATTGAAGAAGAGGCAATACTTCCCAACTCATTCCACAAGGCCAACATAACCCTAATACCAAAGCCTAGTAAGGATAACAAAAAAGAAAACTATAGGTAGGAGGGCAAGATGGTGACCGGAGAGGAGGTCCCTAAAGCCTCTCCCAGAAAACACAATTGAACAGCCATCCAGGAGCCAAAAAAGAGGATCCTGAGTCACACAATGGCAGCTGAGGAATCCACGCATTGCAAATAAACACCTAAAGGTTGGAGAGAAGGGGGTGAGCGGGAGAGAGGGGAGGGAACAGAGATGGATCCTGAAAAGGACCTGATAGCTGCTGGCTATCCGGAAGCAGCACAGTGCACAGGAGTGGGAGGCCAAGAGGCAACAATAGTAAAAGCCAGCAAAGTAGCAGAATGCTGGGAGAACGTAACGGAGCCGAGCCTTAGAGCAGCATGTTGGGGATAGAGTTTGGGAGCCAGTCTCTGAAGCTTTTGAATAACAAGAGGGCTGAGCAAGGACTCTGAACAACCACAGGTTGAGGTGGGTCCACAGAGACAACACATCGGCTCCTGGCACCCTGGGGAACCACAGCATAAATGCACATGGATCCTACACAGGGCCACGGTTCCTGTTCCCGGCCCACCGCAGAGATGCGAGCCGGCTGCCTTCTTACTGCCTGAGGTCAGGCCCACAGCTTTGGACATTTGCATGTGCCTGCTCGCGTGTCCCTGGGTTCTACAAGCAGTGCGAGCCTGCAGACTCAACCCCAATGGCTGGTTGCTGGAGCAGGCCCAGGAAGAAAGGTAGATTTGATAGCATTCGCCCAGCCAGCAAGAACAGCATTGGCCTGCATGACCCAGCTTCCTTAGCATAGGGCAGGAGGTGGAGCTGCCCCAGCGCTCTTTTTCTTGGCCTCTCCCCTCCCTTACAGCCTCCCCAAACAACTAACTGCAGGAAGCGAAGGGACCATTATAGAGGTGCACCGCCTTCAAATGTGGCAAGAGACCAGAAATAAGAAATAAATAACCCTCCTCTCTCCCAAAACTTGATCCCCAGAGCCACCTAGTGTCTGTCCTACAGCAAGATGCAACAAATATACTAATCAGGGCTCCTGGGCTCTGCTGAACATAACACCCTCATGTTAAAGAGGAAGAACCCAGCAAACAGGGTGAATTCCTTAACAACTAAAACTCCTCAGAAAGAACATGAAATTTATCCAGAAGACAGCTTCTTAGACCTAGAAGTTTCTGAACTAAGAGACAGAGAATTTAAAGTAGCCGTTCTAAAGGCTCTGAGAGAAATGAAAACATACTGACAGAACATCATAGCTGAGATGAACGACATAAGAAAGGAAATACATGAACAAAATAAACAATTTAACAAATAAATTCAGAACATAAGGAAGATCGAGATGGAAATTCGAGACATAAATAATACAATAAAAGAAGTGAGAAGCAAAATAACTGCCATAGGAAATAGGGCCAACCAGATGGAGGAAAGAATTAGTGATTTTGAAGATCACAACATGGAAACATCTCAGAAAAAGGAAGAGAGGGAAAACGGAATGAAAAGGATCGAAAGAACTCTGCAAGAACTATCTGACTTCATGAGACAAAACATCAGGATAATAGAGTTAGAAGAAGGAGCAGAGCACTCTACAGAGAGCATACTCAAACAAATAGTAGAAGAGAACTTTCCAAACCTATAGAAAAATCTGGAACCCCAAGTTCAAGAAGAAAATAGGTTCCCAAGATACTTGGACCCTAGCAGATATTCTCCAAGACACATGGTACTAAAGATGTCCAAAACTAAAGACAAAGAGACAATACTTAAGGCAGCCAGTAAAACAGATCTACAACCTTTAGAGAAAAACCCATCAGGCTGACATCAAACTTCTCAGCAGAAACTCTACAAGCCAGGAGGAAGTGGAATCCAATATTCAAAACTTCAAAAAAGAGAAACTTCCAGCTAAGAATAAATTATCCAGCAAAATTACATTTCACACATGAAGGAAGAATAAAGACTTTGTCAGACACACAAAAGCTGAGGGAATTTGCCAGCACAAGGCCAGCACTTCAAGAAATACTGAAGGAGACTCTTTGACCTGAAATAAAACATCAGGAAAAATGGAATAAAGTTGGGGCAACAAGAAAGAAACAAAAATAAAACAAAAACAAACAAATAAGTAATGGCAAGAGAAAATCTTCACATATCGATCATGACTCTAAGTGTTAATGGACTGAACTCACCAATAAAAAGACACAGAGTAGCAGACTGGATTGAAAAACAAAACCCATCCATATGCTGTCTCCAAGAGACACACCTCAGCCATAAGAAAAAACATAGACTCAGAGTGAAAGGATGGGAAACAATACTCCAAGCAAATGGTAACCAGAGAAAAGAGGGAATTGCCATACTGATATCTGATAAACTTCAGGTTAAAAAAGATACCTAGAGAAAAAGATGGAAATTACATAATGATAAAAGGCAAAATGCAACAAGAAGATTTGACACTAATTAATATATATGCTCCCAACCAGGAAGCACCAAAATATACAAAGCAACTACTAGCAGATCTAAAAGGAGAAACTGACAAAAACCCAATCATTGTGGGAAACTTAAACACCCCATTAACAGCCATGGACAGATCATCCAAACAGAAAGTAAATAAAGAAATATCACCTCTAAAAGACACATTACAGCAATTGGACATAATTGACATTTAAAGGACACTTCATCGGCAAAGAGAGACTATACATTCTTTTCTAGTGCACATGGAACATTCTCAAGAATAGACCACGTGCTGGGACATAAAAGTAGCCTCAGCAAATTCAAGAAGATCAAAATCATACCAAGTGTATTTTCAGAACACAAAGCTTTGAAATTGGAGATCAACTGTAAAAGGAAAGCAGAAAAAAACACATATACATGGATATTAAACAACATCTTATTTTAAAATGACTGGATAAAAGAACAAGTAAAAGACGGGATTAAAAAATATATAGAAACTAATGACAATGAAAACACAACATATCAAAATTATTGGAACGCAGCGAAAGAGGTAATAAGAGGGAAATTTAAATCATTATAAGCGTATCTTAAGAAACAAGAAAAATCACAAGAAAACACCTTAGCATTCCGTCTTAAAGAACTAGAAAAAGAAAAGCAGACAAAGCCCAAGTCAGCAGAAGTAAAGAAATAATAAAATTTAAGCAGAGCTAAACCAATTAGAGAACAGAAGGACAATAGAAAAAATTAATATTTAAAAGAGCTGATTCTTTGAGAAAGTCAACAAAATTGACAAACCCCTGTCTAGACTAATCAAAGGATGAAAGGAGAGGACACAAATATTCAAAATAAGAAATGAAAGGGGAGAAAGTACCACTGATACCACACAAATACATAGGATTATAAGAAAATATTATGAAGGACTTTATGCCACTAAATTTAACAACCTAGAAGAAATGGACAAGTTTCTAGAAACTTATAGCCTACCTAGACTGAACCAAGAAGAAATGGATGATCTAAATAGACCAATCAATAGCAAGGAGATTGAAATGACTATCCATAATCTACCTAAAATCAAAAGCCCTGGACCAGAGGGTCCCAACAATGAGTTCTACCAAGCATTCAAAGATGAATTAATGCCAATCTCCTCAAACTTTTCCCAAAAATTGAAGAGGAACCAATACTTCCTAACTCATTCTATGAGGCCAACATTACCCTAATACCAAAGCCTGGTAAACACAATACAAAACAAGAAAACTATAGACCAATATCTGTGATGAACATTGAAGAAAAATCCTAAACAAAATATTAGCAAATAGAATACAACAATGCATCAAAAATATTATACATCATGATCAAGTGGGATTCATCCTGGGAGCACAAGGAAGTTTCAACATACAAAATCAATCACTGTGATACACCATATAAACAAAAGATAAAAACCATATGGTCATATCAATTGATGCAGAAAAAGCTTTCGACAAGATACAACATCCATTTATGATCAAAACACTAAATAAAATAGGTATAGAAGGAAAGTATCTCAACATAATAAAGGCCATATATGACAAACCCTTGGCTAACATCATACTGAATGGAGAAAAGCTGAAGCCTATTCCCTTAAAATCAGGAACAAGACAGGGATGCCTCATGTCACCACTGTTGGTACTGGAAGTTCTAGCCACAGCAATCAGGCAAGAGAAAGGAATAAAGGTATCCAAATTGTGAAAGGTGAGGTCAAATTGTCACTATTTGCAAATAACATATCCTTTATATAAAAAATTCCAAAGATTCCACCAGGAAACTATTAGAAACAATAAATGAATACGGTAATGTCACAGGATACAAAATCAACGTACCAAAATCAAGAGCATTCCTATGTACAAACAACGAATCCTCAGAAAAAGAAATGAGGGAGTCAATTCCTTTTGCTATCACAACAAAAAAAATGAAATACCTGGGAATTAACTTAACGAAGAATGAACGTGACAGACTTATACATGGAAAACTATAAGACACTTTTGAAAGAAATTGAAGCAGACATTAAGAAATGAAAAGATATTCCCTGTTCATGGATAGGAAGACTTAACACTGTTAAAATGACCATTTTGCCCAAAGCAATTTACAAATTTAATGCAATACCCATCAAAATCCCACAATCATACTTTCACAAAATAGATAAAGGAATTATCAGATTTATATGGAACCATAAACGACCTTGAATTGCCAAAGCAATACTACATAAAAAGAATATGGCTGGTGGCATTACATCCCCTGACTTCAATTTATATTACTGAGCATCAATAGTCAAAAGAGCTAGGTATTAGCAGAGAAACAGAAATATAGACCAATGGAACAGAACTGAAAACCCAGAAATAAATTCACAAATTTATGGACAAATAATTTTGGATAAAGGGGCAAAAAACTTGTAATGGGGAAAAGACAGCCTCTTTAGTAGGTGGTGCTGGGAAAACTGGAAAAACATGCAAAAGGAGGAACCTGAGCTGTGAACTCTCTCCATATAAAAAAATTAACTCAAAATGGATTATAGACCTTCATATAAGACCTGCAATAATAAACTGTACAGAAGAAAACATCAGTACTAAACTTATAGACCTAGGACTCAAGGAAGACTTCGTGAACCTGACCTTAAAGGAAAGGGAAGTAAAAGCAAAAATAAATGAATGGGACTCTATCAAACTAAAAAGCTTCTGCACAGCAAAAGAAACCATCAACAAAGCAAAGAGACAGCCAACTGAATGGGAGAAAAATATTTGCAAATAACACATCAGATCAGGTTCTAATATCTGAAACATATAAAGAACTAATGTGACTTAACAATAAAAAACAAACAGCCTAATTAAAAAGTGAGCAGACACTTCTCCCATGAAGAAATACAAATGGTCAGCAGACATATGAAAAAATACTCATCCTCATTAGCTATCAGGGAAATGCAAATCAAAACCACAATGAGATACCACCTCACACCTGTTAGAAGGGCTGTTATGAACAAGACAGGGTATAACAAACGCTGGAGAGGAGGTGGAGAAAAAAGAACTCTCACACACTGCTGGTGGGAATGCAAATTGGTACAACCACTGTGGAAGACAGCTTGGAGGTTCCTCAGAAAAACTGGGAATGGAGTTACCATATGACCCAGCAATCCCCATTCTGGGGATCTACCCAAAAAAAACTTGAAAACTTTAGTCCTCAAAGACCTATGTACCTTGATGTACATTGCAGCACTGTTCACAGGGGCCAAAACATGGAAACAACCAAAGTGCCCTGCGACAGATGACTGGATAAAGAAACTGTGGTACATATATATTACTCAGCTATATTACTCAGCTATAAGAAAAGATGAAATATTTCTATTTGCAACAAAATGGATGGACCTGGAGATCATCATGTTTAGTGAAATAAGCCAGAAAGAAAAAACAAAAAAATCATATGACTTCACTCATACATGGAATATAAAACTGAAAGCAACAAAGAAAAAAAGCCCAAAAGCAACAAACAAATAAATAACCCATGGACACAATCAATAGTTTAATGTTTATTTGGGGATGAGTGGGGAGGGGAGGGGAGAAGGGGGAGGTGGAGCTAAATATATGGTGATGGAAATAGAAGTCACATTAAGTGGTGAACTTATTATACAACAAGTTGACCATGCACTGTAGAATTGTATGCCCAAAAGCTATGTAATCCTTGCTAACAGATGTCACCCTAATAAGTCTAATAATAAAAATAAATTTGAAAAAATTAAAAATAAAATAAAGAATAAAATAAAATAAAAGACCTAAATTAAAAAGAAAGAAAACTAAAGACCAATATTTGTGATGAACACACATACCAAAAATCCTAAACAAATACTACCAAATAGAATAAAATAATATATCAAAGAGGTTATACACCTCATTCAAGTGGGATTCTTACCAGGAACACAAGGATGGTTTATGATATGCAAATCAATCAATGTGCTACATCACATACAAAAATTAAAAGATAAAAACCATATGATTATATCAATTGACGCAAAAAAAAGCATTTCATAAGATACAACATCCATTTATGAGCATAACGCTGAATAAAGTGAGTATAGAAGGAAATTATCTCAACATAGTAATGACCATATATGACAAACCCTCAGCTAATATTACACTGAACAAGGAAAAACTGTAGCCTATTCTCCTAAAATCAGGAACAAGACAGGGATATCCTCTGTCACCATTGCTATCCAATATAATACTGGAAATTCTAGCCAAAGGAATCAAGCAAGAGAAAGAAAGAAAAGCCACCCAAATTGGGAGAGAATTTTAACTGTCATTTTTTATAGATACATGATCCTTTATATAAAAAGTCCTAAAGACTCCACCAAAAAACTATTTGAAATAATAAACAAATACAGTAAAGTCATACAATATAGAATCAATACAAGAATCAACTGCATTTCCATATACCAACAATGAAACTTCAGAAAAAGACATGAGCAAAACAATAACTTTTGTAATCACAACAGAAAGAATAAAATACCTAACAAACTTAGCAAAGAACATGAAGGACTTATATACTGAAAACTATAAGACACTATTAAAAGAATTTGAAGAGGACACAAAGAAATGGAAAGATATCCCAGGTTCATGGATTGGAAGAATCAGCATATTTAAAATGGCCATATTACCCAAAGCAATATATAGATGTAACTCAATTCCTATTAAACTCCCAGACATTCTTTGAAATGATAAAAGAACCATCAGTATCATATGGAACCACCAAAGAATCATTGAAGCAATGCTGCATAAAAAGAATAAATCTGGATAAAGAAGAATAAAATCTTACCTTTTGCAACAACATGGATGGAACTAGAAGATATAATGCTAAGTGAAATTAGTCAGACTGAGAAACAAAAATACCATATGACCTCACTTATGTAGTATGTAAAGGACAGAGTAAATAAATAATCAAAATAGAAGAAAAAGAAAAAAAAATTCAATTAAAAAAATGGGCTGATTTTCATGCTAAGTGAAATAAACCAAACAGAAAAAAAACAGAACTTCATGATTCCACTCATATGTGGAACATAAAATTGAAAGCAACAAAGAAACAAAGCTCATGGACACAGTCAATAATTTAATAGTTATCTGAGGGTAAGAAGGGAGGGGGATGGAAAAGGAACAGGGACAAAAATATATGGTGATGGAAAAGGAACACTCTGGGTGATGAACTCATAGAAGATGTAATGTAGAATTCTACACATGGAACCTATGTAATTTTTACCAACCAATATCACACCAATAAATTTAATAATAAATTTTATATTTAAAGTGCATGTGCAAAAGTTTAAGAAGATTGGTTAGTTTTAGGAAAAGAGAGAAGGCTATTGTAAATAAAGCCTAGTGAGTGAGAACATTGAGGCATAAGCTGGAGCTGAAAATTGGGCTAGAGTTTCAGAATTCAGGGTCTTGTAGGTGATGCTAAGAATTAAAAGAAAGATCTCTGCCATGATGTAAACATGTCGGAGAGTGGTACAGAAGAAATGTCTCTCTAAGAGGCCACACAATATGGGAAAAGCTCTTCCCAGGCTTAGACATGGGGGGCGTTAGAAAGGAAAGAACTTTTCTTTTGAGAACTCAATACCCTTACCATCAATGTCATATGGTCATGCTGAAATGGACACCATAGGTGTCAGTGTACCAACTGAATGAATGAAAGAGCTTTGAGAACATTCTCAGTCAATGGCTTGCCACCATCCAGACCACAACCACTTGAAGCCCAGTTAATATTTTCTTCACAATACTTTCTTTTCTTAATTTAGTGCAAAAGTAATTGCGGTTTTTGCATTGTTGAAATTAGCTGTTTGATATTGGAATAAGTTTTTAAATAAATGTGGTTTTGTTATACATCAATTCAATGCACATTTCTCACTTTATGTTATTTTGCTATTGACTTATTATTTGCTCTTTATTTTATATTTATTTTAGACTATGGAAATGATGTTAGACAAAAAGCAAATTTGAGTGATTTTCTCATTCAAGTTCACAATGTTTTGTAAAGAAGCAGAGACAACTCCCAACATCAAGGCATTTCGGTCAGGAACTGCTAACGAACGTACAATGCAGGGGTGGTTCAAGAAGTTTTGCAAAGAAGAAAAGAGCTTTGAAGATGAGGCGTGTAGTGGCTGGCCATCAGAAGTTGACAATGACCAATTGAGAGCAATTATCAAAGCTGATTCTCTTACAACTACAGAAGTTGCCAAAGAACTCACCATTGACCATTCTACAGTCATTCATCATTTGAAGCAAATTGGGAAGGTGAAAAAGCACAGTAAGTGGGTGCCTCATGAACTGACCAGAAAAAAAAATATGTCATTTTGAAGTGTCACCTTCTCTTATTCTACACAAAAACAATGAACCATTTCAAACTGAATTATAACATGCGATAAAAAGTGGATTTTATATGACAACCAGCAATGACCAGCTCAGTGGTTGGACCAAGAAGAAATCCCAAAGCACTTCCCAAGTCAAACTTGCATCAAAAAATGGTCATAGTCACTGTTTGGTGGTCTGCTGCTGGTCTGATTACTACAGCTTTCTGAATTCCGAATTCCAGTAACACCATTACATCTGAGAAGTATACGCAGCAAATCAATAAGATGAATTGAAAATTTCAACACCTGTAGTTAGCATTGGTCAACAGAAAGGGCCCAATGCTTGTCCATGACAATGCCTGAACACATGAAGCAGAGCCTACACTTGTAAAGTTGAATGAATTGTGTTACAAAGGTTTGCCTCATCCATCATATTCACCTGACCTCCCACCAAATGATTACCACTTCTTTAAGCATCTCAACTTTTGCAGGGAAAATGCTTCCACTACCAGCAGGATGAAGAAAATGCTTTCCAAGTGTTCATCAAATCCCAAAGCACAGGTTTTTACACTACAGGAATAAACAAACTTATTTCTCATTGGCAAAAAAATGTTTTGATTGCAATGGTTTCTATTTTGTCTGAGCTTAGTTATAATGATTTAAAATTCAGGGTCTAAAACCACAATTACTTTTGCACCAACCTAATCTCTTCTATTTTTTTTCTTTTTGCACTCTGTTCTAATCTCTCCTTTTCTTTCTTCCTTCTCTATTTTTAACAACTTTATTGATGTATGGTTCACCTAAAATAAACTGCACATGTTGATCTATACCTACACTTATAAAGTTATATTCATCACCCCTAGAAAATTTCTCATGCCCATTGGTGACCTGTCCCCCTATTCTCCCCATGCCCAAGCAATTCAGCTTATGTACTGTCACTTATAATTTGTTTGCATTTCCTGGAGTTTATATAAATGGAATACTATACTGTGTACCCTTTTTGGTCTGCCTTCTTTCTCTCGGTGTAATTATTTTGACATTTATCCATGTTGCATGTCACAATAGTACTTCTATTGATGAGGATATACCACAATCTGTTTATCCATTGATGTATTTATAGACACTAGGATTGTTTTCAGATTTTTCTTTATTAAAAATGAAGCTGTATGAATATTCATGTGCAAGTCTTTGGAGGAAAATATGCTTTGATTTCTTCTGGGTAAATACATAAGAATGAGATGGCTGGATCATTTTATAACTCTTAAAGAAACTGAATAATTGTTTTCCATAGTGATTGTACCGTCCCCACCCTCCTGAAGCAATATATGCATATTTCAGCTTATATTTTTATTAGCACTCTTTTTTTTTTCAGAGTATTTTTTTTTAATTCAAACACAATTCCTGGAGTATTACATGCACAAACAGATACACAGAAGATGATGTTTACACAAAGATATCCCTCTTTTAAAAATGTAGACCTTTGAATTACTAATCTCAAAGGTAAACATAGCTAAAACCGTCAGTTAAAATATTTTTATTCCTAATCTCAAGTTGTGAAGTACAAATGTTTTTTTTTTAATTTATTTTTATTGGGGTGACATCTGTTAGCAAGGATTACATAGGTTTCAGGCATATAATTCTACAGTGCATTGTCAACTTGTTGTATAGTAAGTTCACCACCTAATGTGACTTCTCTTTCCATCACCATAATTTAGCTTCCCTTTCCTCCTCTCCCACCAGCTCCTGTTTCTCCCCTCCCTAACCCACTAATCCCCAAATAAACATTAAACTATTTTTTATGAACCATTCTAATGAATGTGAAGTGGCATTTCATTGTGATTTTAATTTATATTTTTCAAATAACTAATGATGTTTGGCATTTTTTACTTTGTTAATTGTTCTTTAGTGAAGTGTCTATTCAAATCTTATACCTATTATTTTACTTGGTTGTTTATTTGCTTATTTTTAAATTTTGAGAGTCCATTATACACTAGATGCAAGCATTTTATCAGATATTTGCTATGAAAGTATTGTTACCCAGTAATGATTTATCTTTTCATTCTCTTCACAGTGTCTTTCAAAGAAGTATTAACATTTATGAATCAAATTCATCATTTTAAAAAATATTATACTTTTGATGTTATAGCTAACAAATGTTTGCCTAATACAAGAGCACAAAGATGTACTTCTATGTTTTGTTAGAGAACTTTTATTGTTTTGGACTTTACATTTAGATCTGTGATCCATTATAAGTTATATTTTGTGTATGGAACAAAGTTCATTATTTTTATATATAGAAATCCAACTGTTCAGCAGTAGTTCAAAAGACTCCCTTTTCTCTACTAAATAGCTTTTGCACTTTTGTCAAACATTAGTTGTCTCATATGTGTGCCAATCTATTTCTCTACTTTAGTCTGTTATATTGATGTACTTTACTATCTTTATGCCAATACCACACTGTTTTGATTACTGTAGTGTTTTCTGTCTTTTTTTATTTTTCAATTAGTTGACATACAATATTATATTAGCTACAAGTATACAACACAATGATTAGACATTTATTTAACTTACAAAATGATTACCCCAATAAATTTAATACCCACCTGACACCATACAGTTATTGCAATATAATTAACTATATTCCCTATTCTATACTTTACATTCCCATGAGTATTTTGTAACTCCCAATATGTACTTCTTACTCCCTTCCTTTTTTTATCCATCCCCCAAACTCCACTCATATTTGGCAACCATCAAAATGTTCTTTGTACCTATGAGTTTGTTTCTGTTTTGTTTGTTTTCTAGATTCCACATATAAGCAAAATCATATGGTATTTGTCTTTCTCTTTCTAACCCACAGCACCCAGGCCAGTACTTTCTAGGTCCATCCATATTGTTGCAGATGACAAGATTTCATTCCATTCTAAGTGACATTCATGTATATATATATATTTCTTCTTTATCCATTCATCTATTGATGGACATTTAGGTTGCTTCCATATCTTGACTATTGCAAATAATGCTTCAGTGAACATATGGGTGCATATTTATTTTCAAATCAGTGTTTTGGGTTTCTTTGGAACTATCCAAAAATGGAATTGCTGGGTATCTTTTAGACTCTTGTTACAATCTTCATTTTAAAGTTTTTTTGCCCAATATAATATTGATACCACAGCTTTTTTTTTCCATTTGCATTTTTGTGAAACATCTTTTTTCACCCCTTTACCTTTAGTCTTTGTGAATCTTTCAACCTGAAGTGAATATCTTTTAGGCAGCATATGTAATGGTCTTATTTTCTTATCCATTCAGTCATCCTATGTCTTTTGATTGGGGCGTTTAATCCACTTACATTGAAAGTAATTGTTCCTAGATTATGTAGTTATTTCCATTTTCACATTCATATATTTTCTTCTTCTTCTCCTTCTTCTCTCCCTCCTCCTCTTCCTCCTCCTCCCCCTCCTTCTCTTTCTTCTACTTCTTCTTCTAGAGTGTCTTGTGATGCTGCTTTGGTGTTGATAAACTATTTTAGCTATTTCTTATCTGGGAAGTTCTTTGACTTTAAATGGCAGCCTTGTTGGATAGAGTAGTCTTGGTTGTAAGTCCTTGCTTTTCATGACTTTGAATATTTCAGGCCAATCCCTTCTGACCTGAAAATATCTGTTGATAAATCAGATGACAATTTTATGGAAGCGTCTTTGTAGGTAACTAACAACATTTCTCTTGTTTCTTTTAGTATCCTATCTTCATCTTTAAGTTTTGGCATTTTAATTATGATGTGTCTTTGTGTGAGCTTCTTTGAGCTCATTTTATTTACAATCTTTGTGCTTCCAGGGCTTGTATGTCTATTTTCTTCACCAGGAAACTTTTCATCATTATTTCTTCAAATAGGTTTTCAATTTCTTGCTCTGTCTCTTCTCTTTCTGGTACCCATATCGTGCGAATGTTGGTATACTTGATGTTGTCTCAGAGGCCCTTAGACTATCCTTTTTCTGGATGGTTTTTGTTTGTTTGTTTGTTTGTTTTTGTATTTTGCATTTCTGATTGGGTGTATTCTGCTACCTTATGTTCCAAATTGCTGATCCAGTCCTTTGCTTCCTCTAATCTACTGTTGGTGCCCTCTAATGTGTATTCTTCATTTTAGTTATTGCATTCTTTGTTTCTCACTGATTCTTCTTTATGTTTTCTATTTTTATTTTTGTTTCCTGTCCCTTTGTTGAAGTTTTTACTAAGATCATTGAGTATCCTTATATCTAGTGTTTGGAACTTTGTATCTGATAAATTGCTTGCCTCCATTTTGTTTAATTCTTTGTTCTGGAGTTTGTTCTGTTCTTTGTCTCCTCATTTTAACTGCCTTCTTGTATTTGTTCCTATATATTGGGTAGGGCTGCTAGGCTTGACAGAGTGGCCTTTTATAGTAAGTGTCCTGTGGGGCTCAGTGGCATAATCTTCTTTGTCACCTAAGATAGATGCTGCAGGTATTCCTTTTGTGGGGGTTGTGTGTGTTCTTCTATTATAGTTGAGTTGTACTTGCTGTTTGTATTTCAATGGGAAGGAGTGACCCTCCAGCTGATTTATTGTTAGGACTGACCATGATTACATCAAAGGAGCTATTGTGTAGGGGCTGACCCTACAAAGCAGGAATCACTTTAGTTGGGTTTTGTGCCTGCCCAGTGTGCCCTTTGTATGTGTCATTTGTAGAGGTTGTTGAGTGGTACTCTAGTGTGATCTGAAGCTAGTCACCACATGTGTTGTTTCTTGTACTATTTAAAAGGGCTCATTGCAGGCCAAGATCATCTGCTGCTTGTGCCCTGCCAGGAGCCACTTGGTATGAGCTACAAAGTGAACTTTATATTATTGCCACTTGTGATGGGCTTGGAGGTGCCTGGGAAGGATAAATTGAAAACTGAGGCCGCCTGCTGCTAGTGCCAGGCTTATGACTACTTAGCAAGACATATGGGGCACATCAAGGCCAAATGCTGATTATTTGGGGTTTGTGAAACTTTGAGAGACTTTAGGAAAGTCCATAGCATGAGCCAAGACAAGACATTTGCATGGAAAAGCCACTAGAAGAAGCTTGAGTGGGTTTGCAAGTTGGGTGGGGGTCTCAGGGAATTACCAGGATAGGGAAAATCATGTTAGCCAAGTTTATAGAAATTCAGATATGGCTCCCATCAAGGAGTACAGGCTAGGTTGGGGAATCCCTCAACAAAGGAATAATGGCTTCTGCCAGCACTTCTATCAGGGAGAAAGCTGCCCCTTCAGCTCTTGCACTGGAGCCAGACAATTCAGTTTCTCCCCATATGTCCCTGACACCTTTCAAACTATATAGAATTGGTATTATTTCTCCTTTGGCAAATTTCACCAGGAAAGATATCTGAAAGTGGAGGTTTTTTGTGGGGTGGTTTATCATTAAATATTCAATTTCTTTAATAGATATAGGGGTCTTCAGATTATCCATTTTTTCTTGAGGGATGTTTGGAAGTTGGTAAACTATCATGCTCTATGAAAAGTTAAATGTAAATAACAATGAATGAATGGAACAACACAGAGAACAAGTGATTCACTATTAAGAGTGACTGAATATATATGTGTATATATATATATATATATATATATATATATATATATATATATATATATATATATGAGGGTAGGCTGATAAATTTTGCCTCCACTATAATATTTTGTAACATTAGACATACCTGGATATAACTGGTTCTATGTAGTCACATGGTATCTCTCCTCCATCATTCTTGACATTGCATACATAGATCCTTATTTTTTTCACCCAGAGCACATCGAAATAGAAGAGTGTTCAGATGTTCAGTTCAAACAGCATGCTGTTGTTGTATGCTTAACAGTGGAAAAATGCTCCTCCAATTGAAATTCACAGATGAGTGCAAGCCATTTTATGGTGATCAGTGTGTTGATGTGAGTACAATAAGATGCTGGGTAAGGGAGTTCAAAGATGGAGAAGTGAGCAAGCAGATTTGAGTGAAAAACCATGAAGTGGAAGGCCTTGTGTAACTGCAAGTGATCAGCTTCATCAAGATCGCGGAAGTGTATTAAAGTGTGTGGTGATTTCACACAAAAATAATTATACAGCATTGAAAATAAGTAATGTAGGTATATTTATTTTTCATTTCATTAAATTACCTTTTCCTGTTCATTTTCTATTTGCACAAAGTGGCAAATCATACTGAGATGAGAAATGAAATCTGGATGCAGATTTTTTTTAACTATAGAAGCCAGTGTGCACTGTGAAGGTACCAGGTTCTCTGTTGGGGTCAGAGCTGAAAGTGTTTGAGGGGCCCCTCACCACAAGGTCTTATTGCATCCCTTAGAAACACTGCACCCACCAGAAGATGAAGCCTCAGGATGTAACCTGATTATTAGGAATAATCCTCTGGTGCCCAGGCCACATTGACCAAAGATTTTTGTGGGAAGAGTGGCTCTTTCAGGTTGTGGAGTCTCTGAGAGTGTCAGGTCTCTCCACCCTTTACACAAACTCTCTTTCTCTCTCTCTTTGGGGAGTCAATCAATGTCTCGAGGTTTGTCATTTTCCTGATAAGTTTTCCTTTTATGTATGACAAAGCCTCTGGCGATGGGTAATACATGTACAGTGATGCTGCAAATAAGACAACAAATGCTGTATTTGCCTCTGATCCTAAGGCATTCTGCTTCCCTGATACCAAGATACAGTGGAGTGGAGCAGTGTGAATGAGGTGTGTATGTGTACATATGTGCATACATGAGCATGTGAAGAAGAGTGTGGCAGGAAAGGTGGGTCTCTGTGCAATGTGTGTGTGTAAGTGTGTTGAGTTTGTGGAGGAGGTGGCTCTTCTGCAATCAAGAAACTAACAAATAGCCAACAGTTTCAGCATATCTCTGGAGATGAGGTTCCTTGATCCAAGTTTCTTGTGAAGGATGGAGGCTTTCTGGCCAAGGCCCCACCTGGATACTAGCTCAAGCTTATAACCCTGTAAGGCACAATGGCCCAAATTGTCACTGTTTGAAGAAACAACTTCATAATGGGTTTCTGGGATCATTACAACTGTTCTATCTTTTTATTATTAAAGAAACCAAAGCCAACAGTTTTTCTCTATAATATGTATGGAGAAGGGATTTAAAAACAGCTCTCCAGTACAATGTCATTTCAAAATAAGGTCCATTGTTTATCTCTCCCCACACAGAGGAGAGCTAGGAGAGTCTCAACAAGGCTGTGTTCATTCCTCATGCAATTCTGCCCTACATCATCACACTGGACTCTGCGATGTAAACTGCATGGGACAAATAGCACCCTGGGCTCTGACATTCTCTTTAAAAGACAAAAGCCACAGACCTACAGCCAGCGTTTGAAATGGAAAACTAATGTCATTCTTGGATGAGATTATGGAATCACCAGCTGGGCTAGCAGACATTTTCCTATCTTGCAACACACGTCCCTGGTTTGTCCAGAATCATTTTCCTCCAAATTCTGTGAAAGTTCCTCTTCCCATGGACAGAAAAAGAAGACCACATGTGTGCTGTGGTTTCGCTCTATTTGTCAAGTGTCACCAATAGTGGATACTAGATGTTGGATGTCCTGACAGAGAGCTTGACATGCAATTAGTTTAACTAGGAATAGACCAACATTAACAAATATATGAGGTCAGACAATTAAGTTCATGAACTCATCCTAGAAAAAGTGCTACATATCTCATTGAATAGCACTACAGTCACCTTTGAAGTACTCCGCTTGGGAAGCTATGTACCAAAGCCAGTGCCTAGTTCACCCTTCAAAGAAATTTTGGACTCTTTTTCTGGAATGGCCATCAGGGCTGCCATCATACCCAAATTCTGATAATTAAGTTCATGAACTTGCCATCATGCACTTATATTAGCAGCACTGTACAAACAACTCGATAAGGTAAACTGCCAATGTAAATGTAAGTGCACAGTAGCAAGTTCGTGAACTTAATTGTCATATTTTAGGTACCATGACAGCTCTGATAGCCATTCCAGAAAAAGAGTAACAAAATTGCTTTGAAGTGTGGACTAGGGGCTAGCATTGGTGCATAGCTTCCCAAGGGGAGTACTTTGAAGGTGACCATAGTGATATTCAGCAATGAAGCATGTAGCACTTTTTCTAGGATGAGTTCATGAAATTAATTGTCTGACCTCATATGTAGGTGAAGATTTCAAAGTTGCAGAGTCTCTTACATAAACATTTCAAAATGTTCCCTCTCCTTTGCCCCCTCCCACCCACAAGTAAATAACATCACAGATGAAAGGATAATTCAGTAGGGATTGAAAGTGATGGACTTTAAGGGACCTCTTTTCCCCACCACTCACATGTCCCCCTTCACTCATTTCTATGTGAATTAGGGGCCTTTGTCTTACTAACCATGCACTTCTTACCACACCATGATGCCTGATACATGATGAGGTCTGGGAACAGGTCACATCTATTAGTTGATTTCTTTCTGCTTTGCCTTGTGAAACAATCAAAACACAGTGAATTATCTCAGATGAGTTGAATTCACTGCATTCATGATGGGTCCTATAAATACTAAAGAATCCCATTATTCTCCACCCACCACCCCCACGCATTTGTTTGGCTACTAGAATTTATCCATCTAGTACCAATTTCAACACTTATTTTGGCATTTTTTTCTTGCAATAGTTTCTTCTCTTATAAAAATGAAAATTCCTCCTTTCTCCTGCAAGATGTATAGGGGAGCACGGAAAATGAACATGTGATAATGCTGACATGTGACAGCACTACATTTATTCAGGATGAGCTCTTTAGAGAGATGGATTCTAAGAAGAATCTTCTGATTCCTTTCGTTCCATCTCCACTGCCCCTGTTTTTGTGAAGTCACACTTTGCCTCCTCGCTGGGCTCCTGCCCCTTCTATCCTTTCCTCTCCTTCCTCCCTCCCTCTCTTACTCTCTCCCTTCCTCCCTCCCTCCCTCCCTCCCTTTCTTCCTTCCTTCCTATGTCCCTTCCTTTCTTCCTTTTTTCCCTTTTATCTTCCTCCCTCCTTTCTTTCCTACCTCAATTTGTTTGATACCCAACAGGACTTTCCAACCTAATATCTAGCTCTATCATGACTGCTTCTTGCATGGAGATATTTTATATTGCCTACCACTCTCCTTACCCTATTGCATGACATTGAAAGTTTTCAATTTGTCATTTGTATCCTTCCACTATGTGCTTCAACTCATCATCATATAGAAGGGGGTTGGTGGTAGAAGGTTGAGGGTTTCTCCATGACAGAGTATAAAAGGAAGCCATATATAAAGAGAGTGGTAACAGGCCTAGAGAGGAAAGGAGGCAGAGGTGACATAAGTGGCAAACCACACTATTTTAAGGCCTTGCCATTCTTGTACTCCTTCCTTACCCTCCCTGGATGCCTGCGGGCCTAGTTCTTACAATCTCTGGCTATGCCCAGCCCTTCAATTCTTTGCCTGTCTGCATTATTGCCCAGGAGATTTTCTTCCTACTTCCTAGAATCAACCTTTCTTCAGTCACTCCTTCTTGACAGAAATTGTGCCGGCATGTGAGGTGCAAGTCACCTTCTTCATGCATCTCTTCCTGATCCTTTCTACTAGGTTTGGATTTCTTACCCTGAACCACAATGTTTTCTCTTCCAGTCCAAGCAAACCCAGTGGGAACCCTTGTTCTGGGATGTGGGAAGGGAATCCAATGTAGGGGGTGGGGACATGACGTGGGATGCAGAAGTGTGAAACTGCAGAGAGAGGCAGTGTGGGATTGGAGGAAGGTGATAGTCACAACTCTAACCACTACATCATTCTCCATCTTACCTACTGTGATATTGGAAGGGGGCAACTGGACTGACCAGTGAATTCACATGAACTTAAAGTGAATGCAGTGTATTTCATAGTAGCCAAAACCAATTTATTTTATTTGTAAGAATGTGTGAATTTCTTTTGCAGAGCTCCCAACAAAGGCCAAGGACATCAAATCTGACCACAGAGTCCGTGAAGAAGCAAATCTCAGAGCCCAGAAACTGCTGGGCTCAGATCTGAGTTGTCCCATGATTAACTGATGATCTGGGCAGGGCTCTTACCTTTCCTGTGCCTAAATCTGTTAATCTGTAAATTACAATAATAAGTAGCCCTCAGGTTTGTTGTGAGGACTAAGTAAGTGATTATGTAAATGTTCAGAATAATTACTGCCACAGAGAAAACACTCTCGAAGAATTGATTTCCACTCTGTATTAGACCAGATCCAAAGCTCTTGGTGTCCAGCAGATATATGCAGGCCCCTTTGAATCCTAATCTGAGGGCTTTCTCCATGTTCTGTGAAACTTGATCAAACACAAGTGCCACGTCCAGCATGACATGAGCTGTGGGACAACGAAAAGGGCAACACAAAGTGAAAAAAGACAGCAGCCAAGAATATAGCATAAGCGGGGCCAAGAGACTCCAGCCTCAAGGACTGGGAGTCCAGAATCAGGCCAACACATAGCTTTTATCGGTGGACATACAAGGAAGTGAAACTGGCTTTTTCATGGTCTGTGAGTTACGTTGCCTAGCAAACTGCTTTTTCTGATATTCCCCATTGTGTTCCAACATGTATTGTGTTTCTATGAGAACGCATAGCCCCAATGACTCAGTGTACTGAAACCACCCCGGGGGTTGACTCGGTATCCAAGTCATCTCTAAGGAGGCGTGACCTATATCGATATCCTTCTATCAGGTCACCACTGGAGCAGCGTGGGACACAAGGCAGCCAGTGGGTAGGAAATTAACCTCAGAGAGGGGGAGGGTCTATGCCTCACCTCTTTTGAGCCCAAGCTCCCTCTTGATGGCCCCTATGAGACTGTGCCTGTCTCAGGTTGTTCCTCCCTTGAGGAATCTTACCCGTCATTGACTAACCAGCCATCCTCTGGGCCATACAGGGTGATATGAGGTATGCAAGTGAAGGAGGAATAGTACCCCCGAGAGAGGGTCAGTTCTATCTCCTAGATATTCTATGCCCGCGTGGCCTCCGTGTTCAGCTCCTGCCTTAGGATGTCATAAGGAATGCATGGGGTGAACAGACGGGTTGGCAGTTGGCAGGCAACACACAAGCAATGCCACATTGAGCAACAGGGCCCCTGTAAGTAATTTTGCTTTGACTTTCTGCAAAACACATACTATGATGCCAACCAAGTTTTAAAAAAAAAACAATTGCTTGGGGAGTCTGTTTTCTTAACTTCTAAATAATAGCTGTGCGTTGCGTGGAGGAATGTTATGTACGTTCACAAATTTAACGTTTGTTAAAGAATTTGCCTTAATGCAATTTGAAAACTCAGCAAGTTTTTAGTTTTGTGCCTAGTTTTTCAAATTTAAAATTTCCTTTAACTTTATCCAAAGCTGCCTCTCATATCCAAGTACTGCAACCAAAATGGTGCAGAAAAGAACATTCTAACCTTAGACCTTTGTTTAAAATCTAGCTCTGTTCTTGGGAAATCACATGCCTTCTCTGTACTTTGGAGTCTTCAACTCAAGCAGTGAAAACAAAACTCATCTCATGGTTTTTATTAATCCTAAAAAAGAAAGCATATACTTGTTTTTAGATAAAAGACTGAAAAATAATAGTAAACACTTTGGGAGTGTGTGTAGGGAATGTTTGCTATGTGCTAGGCACTTTAGAGATACATAGGATTCTCCCCAAGAGATTTTGGGTTTCTCAGCAGCAATCACATTGAAGAAACAGTCAGAAATTTAAGAAGAGAGCCAAGTGAAGAGCCAGAAGGGTGTTTAAGATGGGCTAAAGGAGAAGACATAATGCAAAGATAAGGGTGAAAGTCATTGAGTTCAATAGAAGAGAATATTAAGGTAAAAATAAAGTTTCTTAGATTGGTTACACATAATTTTTACATTCAAGTTGGAAAACAAGACAATTGGATCAAACAAATCTGAATCAATACAAACATCTATCTACTGGGTCATTTTAAACACATCCTGGTAGGTAGTTTTGTAAACTTTGATTTATCTCTGAGTGGTTTTGTGAGTGTTTAAGAAACTGTTTCAAAAGTCCACAAATGATATTACATTTTAGCTTTAGTGTTCCTGCTCCATAGAAATTTCAAAAGTAAAAAGATATTACAAGTAATGTTCAACAGTAGGTTATCTGGAACAACTTCTCAGACAAATCATAGCAATTTATATGATTTAATTTTCGTAGAAAAGGTGTGTGAAGATATACTCCCAGGTGGGCTGAAGGCTTGTTCCAATGTGGGTGAAATGTGGTTGTTCTTTTGCTTTTATGTACTTTCTAATTGTGTAATAAAGTTGATTTCCTTTTATAATAATAAAAGACTAAAATATAAGAGAAAAAGATCTGAAACATTCAGAGTTGCTTAAGGAATATTTTCAATTCATTTCAAACTAACATTACATGGCTTCTAGGGGGAATTTGCAGAATTGTGGGCCAGGGAATTAAGATGGAGGGACTAGTAAAGAAAGAGAGGTGAACAAGGGATGGAAAAGACATACCAGGGCTTCTGGTGTGTCCCTTTCTTGCTTCTCCCCTTCCTCCTCTGTCATTGGGTGAAAATCATTGTCATTGCTGAATATCCAAAGATTTGGCTTTGCATCGTAGGGATTTATGTATACGCCTTTCCACCATTTAAACTTGAGTGTTTCCAGAAGGACTGCCTTCCTCTTCCCTGCATGCCTGCACAGAGAAAACCTGAGGGAAAGAAACGTCTCAGCTTTTGCTGTTTTTTTTGTTGTTATAATCAGAGATTTTCCAGGAACAGCATGCAGCTAGTAGATTATCCTGTAAGAACCACTCACAGGAAAGTGCCCTAACAAGGATTTAAGGCTAAATGAATCTCACCAAGTAAAAGGAGAGGTGAAAGGATCTGTTGCTCTAATACATGGCTCCGAGCCCCAGTGGCAAAGCACTATGCACGATGTATAAACAAACACATCACATTTGTTGCTTCTTACATCACAGGTTTCTCCCCCACTCAGTTGAAATGTGGTATTAATCACTGGTTTTGCTTTGGATTCCTGCAGTTCTTTTAAAGAGTGAGACTTTGGCTCTAAAGACAAATGAAGACATTTCTTCTATTGAATATGTTCTGAAGTTGTAGCTTTTTTATTAAATTTATTTCTTTTTTCAGTCTAAATGGCTCTGGATTCTTCAATGGGGAAATGCTATAATTACTGAATAACCAAAGGGCAAATCATAGCTGAATGAAATATGTTTTTGAACAAGCCACAGGCCACTCAGATGGATTTGGCAGGACTGGGATTTTCCTCTTTCTCAGTTTCTCTCACCCTCTGGCCAAGGCATGGTGCCCTCCAGTTTTCCTCATCTGTCATTTAGGGAGGAGTTCTCAGTGCCTTCAACAGAACTAAGAAATAGTTGTTTTCTTTTTTGTTTTGCTTTAGTTTTCTGGCACCATCTGTGCCAGAAACCTTGCCAGAGCTGTTCAAGAACAAGCTATTCGGGAGCTCTAAAAGACTAAGTCCACCTTATGGAATCAGAGAAAGATAGAGCATCTGGATTTTGACAAGACATTCAATCAAATGGCTAAATCAGATGGACTTCTGGAGATAGAACCAACTGTGCTTCAAGCATCAGCTCTTTGCCACAGCACCTGAGCCATCTGAGACACATGGTTGTGAGACCGAATTTCGAAACACAGATGTTAGCATGAATTTGGAAAGAAAAATCCTGCTTCTCTCGTGTAACTGGGATGGTCTCAGCCAAGTAGCATCGGTAGCATTTAATAGGCTTGAAACAGCAGTTCCGACACTGGCCTGCATCAGACTCATCAGGCAGACCTGGTGTTACTGAGATTCACAAAGATCTCCCTAGCTCTGTCCCCTGGACTTCTCTACACCAGATTGGGTCACAAGGATTTGGCATTATCACTGGGAGTTAGACAAATGGAGTTAGAGTCATAGGACCTCACAGAACAGAAGAACATAGTGAGAAAAGGGATATATTAGTCTGGTAGGCCTGCCGTAACAAAATGCACAGGCTTGGTGGCTTAAATAGCAGAAATTTATGTCTTACGTTTCCTGAGGCTCAAAGTCCAAGATCAAGATGTTGGTAGGGTTGTTTTCTTCTGAGGCCTGTCTTCTTGACTTGCAGCTGGCCACCTTCTCACTATGTGTTCGTGTGGTTGTCTTTCTGTGTGCTCACACATCTGGTGTCCCTCTCTACTAATCTCTTCTTATATAAGGACACCAGTCATACTTCATTACAACCCACTCTAATGACTCAATTTTACCGTAATTACCTCTTTAAGGCCCTATGTCACATTTTGAGGTATTGAGCATTATGACTTCAACATGTGAATTTGGGAAGACACAGTTCAGCCCACAACAAAAAATAAAGAGAAATTTGGTACCACTTACTCTCTTTGCCCATGATGAAGAAAAGCTTAGGATTCCCAGTTTTGTGTCATCTTTGAACACAGTACCAGAGAGCCATTGAGATAATTACAGCAACCAATTCAAACACATTTAACCTTCATTTACTTAGTAACTTTTATATACTTTATTTCTGTCTCCATATCTCTGTGTAGCAACTATGACTTCCAGAAAGATGGTAAATAATACACACTACTTCCTTCCATCAAATTTTAAAGGAATTTCACCATTGTGAATAATAGACACTGTTGAATTTCATTAGCTATATCTTATAATTCTCATTGCTAATTTACCTACAGTTTTCATAAGAATACTCATATATGTTGAAATTTATGAAATGACCTTTGATGTTTTTTAAAATGAGCTTGTGTCATTTTGCCCTGGCCAGTTTACTTTAGGTAGTCTAATAATGGATTATTTTTAACATATCAGTAGTGAATTCCTGAGGAAAACCTAGTGTGCAATATTTAAATATGTCTTTAAATATGCTGCTTAATTCTACTTACTACTCTTCAATTTAGAATTTTTGCTTTGCTATTTATAACTGAGCAAAGTCTAAATTTTTCGTTTTTGTTTTAGTATTTTTACAGTTATAAACCACTATTATGCTAACACAAAAAGTGATTTGGGAAAGTTTTCACATTTCTATAGTCACTGGAACAGATTATATTATGCAAAGATTATCTAAATGTTGCCAGTTTAAAAAAAATCAATATTACCACCATAGGGACATTGTACCATGTTTCCGTCACCGTGATCTCGACTATTGTGGCTCTGTTCAAGCTTAATGTTCTTAGTTAATCTTGGTCCCTTCTCTTTTCCTGGAAAATAATTAATTTCATAGATATTTTAAAACATATTAATGTGAATTTATTCGTAATAGTTTCTTGTAAAATTTGAAGTCTATCACTTTGGTTAGGTGCTCTTTCATTCTTTTTCATATTTATGCATTCTTTCTTACTCTTATTTTTTCCTTCATTTATACTGACCAAGTATGATTGTGGTTGATTTGTTTTATATATATATATGTAATACACAAATGAATGTGAAAATCAATGCGTTTAGTTTTCTTAGAAGTTGTTTTAAATTCATTTTTATTGTTAGACTTATTGGGGTGACATCTGTTAGCAAGGATTACATAGGTTTCAGGCATGCAATTCTACAGTGCATTGTCAACTTGTTGTATAGTCACATTAGGAGGTGATTTGCTTTCTTAAAGTGCCAACTTTTGTATCTTTCTAAGTTGTGATAAAGTTCTTATATGGGAGGAATGGTGAAAGAATTGTCAGCATGAATCAGAAGAAAAGAAACAATGAGGCCATTTCTTTGTGACCAAAGGCTGTGAATTCAACTTTCTAAGGCCTTATGCAGTAAGGACATTGACGATCTCCACAAATTACTCTGACACCATGTTTGTGTCAAACTATCATAAACCTCAAAGAAATGTAAGTGTGGGACACATTAAGATAAAGTCATAAATTGGTGCTAATACCATGCACGTTCTGGACAATTAAGGACTTTTATTTTTTAATTGTCCTCATCTGATGAAAACAGGAAGAAGAAATGGAAAACAATCTCTTCCACAGTAAACGTCAGAGTCATTCTGGCATCAAAGGAGGGCAAAAGGCACTGAGGTTGACTTTTAGGGAGTTTGCTTTTCATTTGTAATGAAAAGAAAAGGAGAAAAAAATTCGAAGAGTATTATAATAATAATAGCTTCACTATTGAGTGATTATCACCTAGTATGTCAGTCTTCCATAATGAGGAAAGACTTGAAAATTAAAATCCACTTCTTATATTGAGAAAACTTTCTCTCTAGTTTCAGTTCAGTTGCCCTGGAACTCATCTGCAGTGTATTAATTCCTGGCAAATATTATCAAATACACCTCTGAGCCAGGCACTTGGTGGGAAGCTGAGGTTGTCAAGATGCACAAAACCACCAGTTTGCAATATTTACTTCTGTTCATTGAACTTCATCAGCTTTGGGGTGCATATTGATTCCTCACTGTGCGTCCCCATTTCCAATATACTTGGCTAGACTCAGCATCTTTAGTCCACATCTGTGGTCAACACTTGCCTTATTCCTGCTCTCAGATATCATGTCTCGTATCTCCTCTCCTCTGTTCTATACTATGCTCTTGATTTATTAGTCAAATCTGCTGATCACCAAGCTAAAAGAGGGCACTTGGTTATATAATCCTGAATCCCCTCCTTTTTTGTCATATGCTAGCACATGATAGTCTCTCTAAATCTTAATTGTCCTATCTTTTTTTGGAAGTTTGTAATATATTGGCATACTTTCAGGGCAAAATGAGTGATTCCCTACAGTTAATAGAGTGTTGCCAAATAAGACTCAGGATGTAGATGAAATGCCCATCCAATAACATAGGCTTTGTAAAACATTGTTCCATTGCATGCAGACAGTATGGCTAAGGAACTCAGGTGCACAGAGAATGGAGACACATGCTGATGGGGATTCTGATTGTGGAAGTGTTGTTAACAATGTCTAGTGACATAAATTTTTAAATTACTTTCAAATTATATTCATGATTTAACTTGTAATAGTAAAAATGTGAATGTGTTCTCTGATGCATATTATCAGTGACACTGCTTGGACTATGGGTCATCTTCATATTTGTGGGCTTGATACTGTGGGCTTTGCACAGGGAAGGAACACTTTGAGCATGTGGATATCTATAAATAGAAGAAATTGCTTATTTTAATCTATGGATACATCTGAAGCATTTTATTTCTGACCTTACAAATCTGGATAAATGAGGTGACTTGAGATCTATAAAATGAGAGTGAGCACACCTAACTGATAGAGTTACTGAGAGATGATCACATGAGAAAAATAATTGTGACACTATGTTCTAACTTGTTTGTACATTGCTAAAAAATATGAGGAACGTTTGTTACCTCATTTGCCAAAAACATTCTAAATAAACCAGCGTTTCCAACCCCAAACTGATACAAACACCAAGATAACTCTCTGCTGTATCTGGGCTATTAATCTTTGAACTTGAGGCCTAAGAAATTCCTTCTCTCACAATTTTTAATGAAATCAAAATAAATACAATTACTGAACAGAAGCCAAAGATCACAGGAGGCTAAAATAGAAGCAAGGATATGGTCAATACTGTTTGTTTGTGCTCTGGCACTGTTTTCTTGGTGAATATTTCATTAATGAGGGGGCAGGATGGCCCTTCATTCCTCCTGATGGATGTCTGCTGCTGATTAAATCTGAGCTGGGGTTAACTATGTTGTTCCCAGGAAACTTGAGACCCTAATGAAGACATCGTCCAGTAGAATGTAAGAGATTGAAAACACAAAATATTAAAATCCTTGCAAGTAAGAGTGTTTCCCAAAGATTACACATTTGCTCTCAAAAAATCATGTTCAGGAACACACAAATATGTGCATATCTGTCCATATTCTGTCTTTACATTCAGTCTCCAAAGACCTTGAAATCCACTTTTTTTTTCTTTAACCCCAGTAAAATAAACATGTGAACAAGTAGCTTGCTGTTATGGAAGGTTCATTCTTTAAATAAAGACTGGGTTTATAATTAAAATTCTACTTTGTGATTAAACATATTGTTGATTCCTCATAATGGAGCTAAAGGTATTTGTTAAAAACAGTATCAATATTATTGTATTTTCCACAGGAAAAGCATGGCTGCTAAAACAAAAAGGAGTAAAATATCTGAGGAACACAAATAATAAGTATTTATCCAGAGTCTATCTCAGTAAATCTCACTTTCTTGGAGAAATTGTCTTCTTAGACCATAAGTAATTTCTGTTGGTATAAATCTCTATTCACTCTTATTAAACCATATTATGTATTAAAGATAAAGTCTTGATTTCTCCTCCCAGGGAACTCTATCAATATCTACATTCAGTTGCAGCTTGGTATAATGAATATTCTAGATCACAGACAAATTCAAAATAAGGTAACAAGTCAGGTTTGTGGTTCTCTAGTGCAAGTGCACTTGTATTCCACTTATACCCAGATCAACTTTCAGGGCTTTCAAACATTTCTGAACTTACTCGTATACTCACAATTTCTCTTCAGGGCAGGGGATGGTGTTACTCAAAAAGAAAAACAGAATGGGTTTAGCTAATATTTGTCTTCAGTAGAATTTCAAACATCAAGCTGCAGCCATCTTGTAAATTGCCATTCTTCACCCCAGACAAGCAGCCACATGATAGAACCCAAAGAGCTTCCTCCAGGGAGACTAGGGTAGTCTTTCACTCCCAAAGGAGGTATTGCTGCTGCCTTCTGTTTGTCTACACCTCACTTAGATTGACCTTTGTGAATATGTGTATGTGGAGAAGTCCTTCAATTGCATGTACTGTTTATATTAGCTTGTGAGCTGTAGCAAAGATTGCTGCAACCTCCCAAGTCATCCTGTCCAGCATGACCAAATAGATGCAATAGAGTGAGGGAGATATTTTCTCTTGATCATACCTCTAAATTTTTTTCTTCTCTGTCTCACCAAGAGAACAATTCAGTCCAATTGTTGACTTAAATGGGTGCTGGGCAGACATGTTCATGTCTTTAGGCATATTTGTCCACTTCAACTACAATGTGACTGACACAGTCACTGAAAGATGAAGAGCTAAGGCCGCCAGGAGCCCAGGATTGTCACAGTAGGTCAGAGTGACATAGATAGGACTTATATCTAATTCTGGACTGGTGACTTGCTGATATGATGCCCTAAGCCTCCCCAGCCTTGGTATTTATTATACCAAGCATGGGCTTTGGTCACAAAGTGAAATAACAACACAAAAATACATAGGAAATCAGCTTCTAAAAATGCCTCTAAACTTACTTTTTTTTTTTTAATTAAAAGGTCTTATAAACAACAGAGAAGAAGTTTAAATAATGCATACTGGACTTCTGTGCAAAGAAGAATGTTTAAGTGGAAGATTTTCTGAAAGAAAATGCTTAGTAGTACATATATTTTGAATTTGGTTCCCTCAAGCAATACTCATGTTAGACCTCCTTCTCTTAAAACAGAATTACTCTCTTTGAGAAATGCGGTAGCTACATCAGCAAATAAGAACCAAAATGCATCCTCCCATTTTCAGATGGCTTGTAAAAAATTTCTACCGAGGACGTAGAAACCAGATGATTGCCATAAGTAATTATGGGAGCAGTTGATGAAAGTACAGTTTTGGTGCAGAAAGAACCTTTGTAACAAAGATTGCCAACTAGTTTCATTTGGCTCAACACAGTGCTCGGTGTTTAAAGAAATATGGTTTTGCAACTAATTACTCATATTGAAAAAAACAGGAAATTCACATAAAAATCCAAACTTTTGTCATGTGTTAGAAGAACTTTTGTTCTGGTATAGCACCTGTCAGAAATGGACTGTCCCCTTAGCTGTCCTGCACCCACTATCTTCCAACCGTAGGCAGTGGAATCTTAAATCTCATTTCTATGTGTCTTTACCACCCACTCCCATTACATACATGGGCTCAGATGTGCTCACATTGAGTGTATTAAATGAATGAAAGAATCCTCTAGGAGGATTCTTATGCAAAGATATATTCTCAAACTAAAACCTCCCATGAGTGTGAGAGTCCCCCCGAATTCTCATCACAAGTGCTTTGCATTAAAATTATCTGTTTACATAATTACTTGTCCCTGGAGGTTCTGAAACACCCCTATGCAGGCACCATTTACTTCACTCCACACAGAACAAAGACCAGTATACAATCTTATGATTCTTATGTATAAGTATTTGTCAATGATGTTTTCAAAGATTGATAACACTGCTCTGTCTTCAACTCTTAGCTCTAACTTTTAAAAGGAACGTGTAGAAATTTATTCAACCCTAATGTTTGGAAAAGTCATAACAAGCTGAGGGTTAGTTTGGAATTATTTAAGCTATTTCCCAGACTCTCCCTAGAGAAAAGACTAAACCTCTGTGCCCTAAAGGTGTTTGGAAACTGTGGTAATTTGAAATGTCACTTTGTACATAATCCATTTTATTCATGGAATAAAAAAGCTAAGTCTGGTTATGGTCTTGAAAATTACGCCAGCTCCAAACCTAAATCAGCTTTTCTCAGATAGTAATCTTATGTTTGTTAACTAACTTAAAATTTTTCAGGTTTAGCTTGTAATTATTAAACATTTTGCAATAAAATTATGGAAAAATTCCCCTTAGCTTATTTTACTTTAAAAAAAGTATTTGTCAGGTGTGAAAGGAAGAAAAAACATGGAACCTGCTCTATAATAAATGAGTCTGCCTGAGGTACAACACGCCCCCTCCATGATCTCATTAATCATTAATCCTGGAAGCTTCACTGCGTAGACTGATGTGCAGCAATGTAATTTGATCCCCATTTCACAGACTGGGAGGCCAAGGCAGCAAGAGGTTAAGTGATTTTGGAGACCACACAAGAAGATGGAGGAGTAATAGTGGTGCATGGCGAATGGCCTGTGCTCCCCTGGCAGTGTTCATGAGACCCCCTGGAAGAAATGGAAGGTCAGTAAGAGGACCCAGTGGGAGGGCCCCTGACTCATGGTGGGGTTACAGCAGGAGCCCCACAGGTCTACCTTCAGAACATTTCTCCCAATTCATGGACTGTGACTTTGCCAAGGTATTTGCCTGAGTCCACTTTTACTCACCTGTAAAATACTTATAACAATATTTACATTTACATTTGCAGTGAGACTCACTTAAAATTCATACATGAAGAATGTCTAGCACAGTATAGACATTCAGCAATGTTACCTCCCTTTGATTCTGCAACTCAGCACAGATAGAAAACTACTATTTCCTGCCATTCCTGGACTAAGAAATCCTCTGCCCACCATGCCACACATCATAGAGGACTGAGGGTACACAGGGCCTGCACAGGGTCTGGAAAGTCCTGTATAAGGAAGAGAACAGTTCCAGGGATTTCAGCCATATCTTATTATTACCTATGCCATTAGCAGTCTTTTTATGATGCTGAGAAATTATGATTATAAGCATTATCTTCCCCCAACCCCTCACTACAAACATTTACATATTTACAAGTATTTACTTCCTTTCTAAAGACGAGAGTGCGTAAATATTGTGAGCATGCTACTGCTACTCATTTACATAACATTACCTTGCAAGAAACATCACATATGACCATTGGTCCCAAACTAAACATAAATGTTCTTTGAGATTGTTTGGAATGGGAACTAATAACTGTAAACCAATGGTGTTTGGCCTTGATATTAAAAAGGGAGATAGTGAAAAAGTAAATAATAAATAGAAAGTGAAAAATATTACAAAACCAGATGGCTATTAAGATCAGAAAGCTTATGTGGCCAGTGTCAGGGAACCAGACACCATATTCACTAGCCAGGCACATAAAGTCATCCTTTTTCCCTCTTCCCTCTCCCCACATGCACCACGGCCTGCACATCACATGTCCTTCAGCCCCTGACAAGGTTGGCTTCTTTCCTTCACTCCTCTGGGTTCAGCTATATTCCAACCTTCAGCATCCATCCCAACCCTCAGCAGCCATCCCATGCTAGATTACCGTAAAAAATATCTAGCTCATGCCCATTTCCATTTTATCCACTTTCTGTCTATCCTCCACACAGAGCCAGAGTATCTTCTAAAATGCAAAATTTATCCTGCCCTTGCTCTGCTCAAAATCCACAGTGACTTTCCTGGGCCTACAAGGAAGCACACACAGTGCTCTCCCACTGTGGCTCCTCCCTTCCTGCCGCTCACCCTCCTACCATGGCCATTTCCATCCTTCACACCCATGTGAACTGCCTCATGTCCCCTGAGCCTATCAAGTTGGTCTTTGCCTTAGAGTCCTGTCACCCTGTTCGACTTGCCTCCCAGTGGGCTTTTAGAGCAGTCACCGCACTAAGCCTGTTTCTGTATCCCCTGGGGCTGTTCTTTCTTCCTTTGAGCCTCTCCTATGCCTGTGCCCCTAGGACCCTCCTTAGCAACTAGTCCTTTAAGTGCTGTCTCCTCCACATGCCTGCTGCTCTGCAGTGTTGTGCAGCTCAACTGCTACAGCTCTTGCTGTGAATTCAGTGTTCTTCATTTTCCATGGGACTCTGTACACAACATCAACGGAAGATGTGTTATGTGTGCAAAGTTCTTATTATTATGGCTTTCAAATGGCCTCCCCACATCCTCTCTCTTAATACTTTGGAACTCCTGTAAAATATATCTTGGACTTGCTTATTTTTTGTATGTCTTAAACTAAGATTTGTATTTTCTATCTCCAGATAGTTTCCTCAGTATATCTCCCAAGCATTCATTCTTTGTTCAGTTAGGTCCAACCTGTTGGTACATTACCATTTGGTTATCTCAATTACTAGAATTTTATTTTGGGAAGTTCATTTACTTAGCTTTGTCTTGTTGGTTCTGTTTTTCCACCCAGAATATATTATTTAATTTCAGTTTCTAGTCTTTCTTTAATACATTAAAACAAGCTTATTTTTAGTCTCTTTCTGAAAGCTTGATTATCCCAAACTCTTGATTGTTTTATCTTTCACTTCATGTTTTCTGTATCTTCTACTTCTTTCTCACAATTGATCGCTTTCTTGTGTAGTTCATAATTCTTGTTCCCAAGTCCATCTTCCAAGGGATTTATTTCTCTGTTGTCACTCAAGACCGTGGAAAGTTCCATATAGAGTGGCTTTGTCTCTTCATCCATAGGATACCTGATCAGGCCCAGTTTCACTTCCATTTATTTGGGATTCTCATAAACTGTGGGAGTATACCCTTGAACTCAATACACTCCTGTGCATGAGATGGGCTTCATGTTTTGATACCTCCTAGGTTATTTTTTGTTATCTTTCTATTCACAGCCCTAGGTAAAGAGTAGGCTTTCTTATTGCTTTTGTGTTTGGAGTTTCCCTTTACAGAAGCACAGCCTTTTTAGATTCCCAGCTCTCTATAGGCCATCGGGGATCCAACCTCCAGCTCTCCACAGGTCTTCCACCCCACCTTCCATACTAGGAGGGCATTCAGTCCTCATCCCCAACCTCTACAACCTATATTCAAGTTTCACTCTTCTACTAGACTAAGCATCCAACCACAAGCTATTTTTTGAAACTTCAGTTCTTCTCATTTCTGGCATGTGGGAATTTTTCCTTCTACTAAGCTCAGCTATGTGTCTAAAAATATTTTATTTTAGTTATACTTATCCAGTATTTTTTCTGCCTTATAACTGGAAAGGAAGTATACATTATCTCTGTCATCCTGTTTTATGAACTAGAATCTTTCCTTTGGGCTCTACAGACCTTGAATTAGAAGGTGTGATTTACTCATTATTCAGGACATGCCTGCAACACAGAAGATACTCAGACTTTTGATTATTGAATAAATAAAACCTGAGCTGACTCACATCTTCTCCCTTTAGCAATTAGATATTAGAAAAGCATGAAATCTCTCTAGGCCTCAGTTTCTTCATTGTCAAACCAAATGAAAATAATCCCTCCCTTGTTATTTCACACAGAGTGGGTTGTGAAAGTTATGCAATAATATTATGAAAGATCTTTAAGAAGTCATAAGCACTAGTTAAGTGAAAGATAGTAAGGAAAAAATAACACTCTATTAAGTAATCATCTATTCACTTATTTCTCAACAGGACACAGAGAACAAATGAGAACTGAGTTATTCTGCCCTCTGTCAGTTCAAGTCAAACTCCTGAATCAAGGGTTTTTATGACTTTGATTAAATTTACTGTTAAATCCCGGCTCTAAAAAATCATCTCTCTCTCTCTCCCTCTCCCTTTCTCTCTCTGTGTGTGTGCGTGCGTGTGTGTGTGCGTGTGTGTGTGTGTGTATGTGTGTCTATAATACACAGAGGGTGCCAAAGAACGTATACACATTTTTAGAAAGTAAAAAAAGTATTAAAATTGTAGTACTCAATATATACCAATAACAAAAGAACAATACAAGACACATTTGACTTCTACAGTTAGAAGAGGTACTTACAGTGGGTAACTTCAGTATTTATGTAATACATAGATAACATCTCTTAAAATGTGTATATATTTTTGGCACCCCCAGTATGCATGTATGTATGTATGGATGGATGGATGGATATAGATATAAACCTGAGTATATAAGCTGCCTGGAAAAATATCCAGCCATAAATGTCTCTATTTTGCATATTATAATGCTGGATACTTTCCAGACAGCCCTCATATTACAGGGTCTGGCACAAGTAACACCCTTTTTTATGAACTGGTAATCTGTACAAAACCTTTTATTACAAAAATTATAGGCATAGATGGTTACAATTTGGTAATAAAATCATAACTGAAGTTCGGTGTTACTTTTGTCGGACCCTGTGTGTGTCTCTCAGAAACCTAGCCTTTCTTCTGGATAATCAGCCACCTCCAAAGCAGGAGAAGACAGTAGCCAGCACCTGACTAATGGCCACAGAGTCCAGACCTCTGGCAAACTAAAGATAACTTCTTGACCTAAGCTATGTTTCAGCTCCTGAGCCCTAAGCTGGAACAACAGACGCCCTGGCTATTTTCCTGTGAGATCAGACACAGGGATTCTGGAAAAGACCTTAGAACTATTCTCAAGATCTGAAGAAATGATTCATTGCTCTTACCTCACCTCCAGCCAAGCAGCTCCCATCATGACCCTGAACCCCTAACCCACAGCATCCTGTGATTTTTGCCCTATGTAATCTATAATGTGCATGTCTTCAAGGACCCAGCACTAGCTCACCTGTGTCTCCTGGCTTTATGCCATTTCCTTAAATAAAGCTCTACTTTCTTTGCCTCAATCTCCTGTGCATGCCTCCATTGACTTTGATGTGTGCAGGCAAAAAGAACCTCTGAGTTCAGTAACACTCCTGAAGTGGCATCATTGAAGCAGGATAGAAAGCTTTAGGATGCTCAGCACATTTTAACTCAAATATACACCCTTCTTCTGCAGTTTGTATGCAAATATTTCATGTATTAAAGCTTAAAGTTCCCCCTTTAAATTCATCCTACTATTTATCCTGGCTTTGTCCCATGTTGGGGAAACATGAACACCAATAGAGATGACCTCCCTGGTGTATATGACACTGAGCAGTAGTTCCCTCTGACTCTGTTTCCATTTATCTAACGATTTAGCAGGCCAATATTCATTGAATGCCTACCAACCATGTAATGGTAATTATGAGAGGTGTATCTTCTCTTCTTTTTGGGGCATAAGGGTAATGATTGTATGGGAAGAATTACAAGTTCAATTATTTGAAAAATTTGCTTTAAGAGTCTTTTTTTCCTAGCTTCAAAACTAGTTTTAGATCTAATGAAACACTTTTCACCATGTCAGCAGAACTCTAAAACTCTGTCCATCTTTTTAGACTTATCTCCCACTCCTCTCCTGTACATGCCCTAGTTACCTGTTAAATTGTTCTACATACTAGATCTTACACACGGTTCATGATTTCCTGACCTAGTGCCTTTGTGATGTTATTCCTGCTACAAACTCAGCTTGAAATCTCAAGTCTGAGCTCAAGGCCTCCACCATGGTCTGACCTCCCTATTCGGTTTACCTAGGGTTTTTCTCTTAACTTCAATGGACAAGGCTGCCTGTGCCTTTCTGAACAGCCCTTACCATGCTTGGTGGACACCATGCTTATTTAGGTGATGGTCTTCTCCCCAGCTAGAACTGTACCTTTGTGAACTGCACCTTTGTCTTTTACCTCAGCATTCCCTAGTATCAAGCAAGTACCTCACCTAAAATTCGTGCCCAGTATAGATATTGGTTTAATTTGGATGAACATGCGCTAAGTGTACAGGGAGAAGAGATAATCTATTCACATTCTTCAACAGAACCTCAGGCAATAAAGAAAGTCAAATCAAATTGAAATTTTGGATTACTCAGTACTGAAAACTAGTAGGTGCTGACTTGTTTTTTTAAAGAGCATTTCTGAATTATGGAAATGCCTGAGAAAATTTTAGCTTATTAATTAAAACCCAAGGTTTTAAGAAAATGTCTCAGTAGGTTCTATACTTTCTCCCTGGGGTACAATGTCTCCAATTATATAGATGCACAAATCAAAGTCCAGAGAAAGAAATGTCATGGGGGGCACACACATCTATGTCACAGGCAGAGCCAGAAATAGCTGCTGTATTTAAGTTTCACTCCTCGACCAGTGTCACACACTGCCTTTGCACAGCATTGTCATTAGCTATGAAGCCCAGAGGGCATAGTTATTGGCTGATTGTGAACAATGAAGCATTTTAGATCAATAGGGAAGAAACAACAAAGGAATAATGTCAAATGTGCTTTCATTCATTTATTCATCAGTTCTCAAATATGTGGTATGCATCAAAACATATCTGGGGGGTAGGGTCATGAATAGGAGTTAGGTATTTCTACCAAGGACTTCAGAGAACCCTAATTAGACAGTCCTTGGGCCCTCTTAGTGAAATTGAATGACATGTGCACAATTCAGTGAGGAAAGAGCTTGAATCTATTCCTTAATTTGTAACTGGCTTTTTATTTTTGCTATGAAAAATATCTTGCAGCTATCTACATATTGAGGTGCTTATTATTATTATTCTTTTTACAGTAGCAGAGTATCTCATAATATTTTTAACCAGTCTCATATTGATAAATATTTGTTTTATCCTGATGCTTGCTAGTTAAAAGAAAAAAAGAAGAAAAAGAAGAAGAAAGGAAGACTACCATGATATCTTTGTACACACATTATTTCATACACATCCCACATATATCTTTAGGAAGAATTCTTAGTAGTGGAATTTCTAGGTCAAATAACATATGCATTCTAAATTTTGATAGATATTGCCAATTATCCCCATAAAGATTCTACTTGATAGTGTAGTTCTTAATATTTACCTTCTACCTACTCTGAGTAACAATGCATTGTTATATTTTTCCTTCCTTTTTCATTCTTTTTGGTAAACATATTTTTTAATTGTCTTATTGCATGGAATAGGACCTCCTGAACAATGGTAAATAGAACTGATGAGCGCAGGCATTGTTCACTATTAAATATATTGAGGAAGTTCCCTTGTATTTCTAGTTTGCTGAGAGTCTATTTGCTAAATCATAAGTGAGTCTTGAATTTTTGTCAAATCTTTGCTTCCGTCTGTGGGGATAATTGTATGCATCTTTTATTCTGTTAATGTGGTGAGTTATACTGATTGCTTTTAACCAACCTGCATTTTTGGATAAGCCCTATTTGACCATAATGATTATTTTTCTTACATGTTGTTGGATTCATTTTGTTTAATTTTGCTAAGAATATTGTGTTTGTTCTTAAGCACATTATAGTTTCCTTTTCTTGTAATATCTTTGTTTGATTTTGGTATTAGGGTTATATTAAGTTCAACAATTTGGGGAGTATTTTCACATTCATTTTTTTAAAGAATTTTTGTATGATTGGTATTGTTTTTCTTAAATGATTGATAGAATTTATCAGTGAATCAGTCTAGACCTAGAGATTACTTTGTGAAAGTAATTAATTCAGTCCAATTAATAAATATTGACCATTCAAATTTCCTATTTTATCTCTTGTCAGTTTTGGTAAGTTATATTTTTCACAGAATTTGTCCAGTTCATCAAATTCATCAAATTTAATGATATAATATTATTCATTAAGTTCTCTTATTGTCTTTGATGATTTTAGAATTTACACTGATGGTCTTTTTATTATTCCTGATGTAGGTAATTTGTGTTTTTTTTTTTTTCTAGATCAGTCTTGCCAGAGGGTTAGCAATTTTATTAATGTTGCTACAGGGAAAACTTTGGCTTTGTTAATTTTCTCTATTATATACTTTTATTTCATTGATCTGTTTTTATTATTTTCTTCCTTCTACCACTTGAGTGCTTTGCTTTTCTTTTTCTATCTTGTTAAGGTAAAAGTTTAGATAATTGATTTTATATCTATTTTCATTTTTAACAAAAATATTTAAAGCTATAAATTTCCCTCTAGTCACTACTACTGCTGCATCCCACACATTTTGATATGTTGTATTTTCATTGCATTCTCTAATTTATCTTGTGATTTCTTCTTTAAGTCATGAATTATTTAGAAGCACGATGTTCAATTGTCAATATTTGGAGATTTTTAAATTTTTTCTATTTAATTTATTTTATGATTGAATATTTTTTATTTCAATTTTTATAAATTTATTGATATTGTGGTTGAACGTGTCCTTTCTTGATGAGTTTCCTGTGAATTTCAAAATAATTAGTATTCTGAAACTGTTAGATGTAGCATGCTGTGAAAAGGGCATTAAGTCAAGTGTGTTGATTGTGTTTTTAAAGTTGTTCAAGATATTCTAATATTTTGTTTCCTTGTTTTGTTAATTACTGAGAGTACAGTGTTGAAATATGTTCTATTATTATTGTGAATTTATATCACTTTCTCCATTCTTTCAGCTTTACTTTGTGTATTTTTGAACTCATTAGGTACAAACTTTAGCGATTGTGAGGTCTTCTTGATGAGTTGATAATTTTACAATTATAAAATATTTCTCATGGAAACTGCTTCTAAAATGATTAAGTGTCTCCTAAAATGTGTTTCTTCATTAAAGCAAGTAACATACTAGAAAACGACAACAACAAAACATTTTTAAAATTAAATTTTTCAAAACTCCAGAATTTATCCAAAGGCTTAAAACTATACAAAGAGCATTTGTTCAAGAAAAATTTCTGAATTTCAGTAAAAACAGCAAGCTTTGGGGCATTTTAACTTGTCTTGTTCCCATCCTCCTATACTCAGCTCCATGGTAGCCTTGAAAATCATCAGACTCAGAACCATTATAGGTGTGAAAACCAGCAGTCTAACAGACATGGAGGGGGCAGATCGGGTTTGGAGCTCCCCAAAAAACATTATCCTGAGAGAAATGTAACTATTTTACCTATCTGGAAGCTCCCTGAAAAGCCCCAATAACATGGCTTATCTTTATTTACCCCGACTAAGAGCTTGCTCATTAAGGAGAATCCTATCCCCAGGTCAGTTGTTGAAAAATCTGCTGTGATTGTTTAACATCCAAGCTTACTGAGAAAATAATGATTGGGCAAGAATAGAGCTTACCAAAAATATTAAAAGAAAATCCAGGAAATGAGATTCAAAAATCCCAGACATATTTCTGGGAACCTAGAACCACCTGTGCATGGGTAGGATATATGCATTCCTGGGAAAGACCTTTGCAAAGGACCTAATCTCTCACTACTTGTTGACCTTGAGGTTCTGTGCAAGCAGAAAGTAAAAGCTAGGTCAGAGCACAAACTTCTGGAACATTGAGGCATGCCCCAGAGTCCTTTGGCAAAGAGTGGAAGAATTAAATGATTCAAGGCACTAAAGGAAATCAACTTCCAGTCATAAACTGACCAATGATTTAACTGAGTAGAAATTTCAGTTCCTACACATAACAAATAATATAGACTGTATAAAAAAATCAATAAACAAAAAAGTAGCATCAACAATGGCAAAAGCAATAACAATCCCTGGTAATAAAAGCTAATCACTGTTGCAATGACATTTGTCATCCAAGCATTGGTAAAAACACAGGCACAAGTTCTATTGAGAGGGACCTGCCAAGAACACAGCAGCATTTGCCTCATTTTTATCAATTAATCAAAAATAAATGATACAAGATAGTTCTTATTAGGATAAATTCAAAATATATGCATACAGCTTTCATATTCCCAAACTGCTTCCCAAGGTGGTCAAAATGCACTGGAAATCCTCCAGATAAAATGTTGCAGGAGGTAATAGGCAAAGCAGGTGTTTCTTTCAGAGAGAAGTTTTCACTACTCTTTAGCAATAGTCTGGGAGAACATCCTCATGGGAAGCCCCTGAACTAGTCACTGGATGTCCTGGCTCAAGTAGCCTTGGCACTCATAGCCATATAGGAATTTGTTCACAAATTTCCACAAATGCCCTTTGAAGAAAAGGGAAGCCACAAGAATTAATGTCAATTCATCTGAATGACATTACTGTACTAATTAAACCAAGGACTAGAATATATGTTTTTTCCTTAAAGGAAGAAATAATTATGAGTCTAGTAAGAAAAAAACAGCAAATTAAAAACAAAATAAATATTCTTAATCACTCATACACATTCACCATAAGTTGTTTTCAAATTCAGATAACTGAATCCTAAAGAGTGCATTTAGGTTAACACACACACACACACACACACACAAATTGATTTATCAAACCTATAAATGCTGCCATGAAATGTTCCATGGGTGAAATCACATACCAACTTACACAGGCCAGCTACCATCATTAGATGACAAAACTACTAAAAAAATTTAAAGGCTAGCTATGTCAAATTAAGGACATTCTATGCATTGCCATAGTTTTCTTTCTTCTCCAAGTTTAGAAAATACCAGCAGTGTTTGATTTCAGTCTATCATGTTTCTGTATTCTAGGCGATCATACATAGATCAGGTGTCGAGAGACACCATGGTTTTTCCAAAGGACAGTTAACTTTTAAAAAAGTAAGTCCAAGAAGGAGGATCCAAGCCAAGGGTGTTTTATTTATTCATTCATTCATTCATTTATATTTTGAATCAATGAAAACATGACTATGATTTGGTATCTGTCAACTGTTATTATTTCAATAAATAGTATGTGCATGCTAGTTGTGTATAACTATTCTCTTTTTTCCTTTTAGTATTCTATAATAGTACTTATATACATATTACATGTTCTGAAATTTTCCCATATTTCTTAGACATTCTGTCCTGTTTTTGCCATTCTTTTATTTCTATATTTTAGCGTGTGAAGTTCCAATTGTCCTATGTTCAGTCTCTGATGAGTGCATCAAATTTCTTCATTTTTATTACAATGTTTTTAAATATCCAGAATTTCCTTTTTATTATTCCTCAGTTTTCATCTCTCTGTTTACATTATGCAACTACCCTTGCATGTTATCTACCATTTCCATTTCTATTAGAGCTCTTAACATATTACTCATAGTTATTTTAAATTCTTTGATAATATGTTTGCATCATATCTTATTCTGATTCTCATTATTAATCTCTTCAGACTATGTTTCTTTTGTTTGTTCATTTTTATTTTATTTTGTCTTTTAGTATGTCTTGTACTTTTTTTTCTGCTTTTTCTGCATCAATTGATATGATCATATGGTCTTTATCTCTTATATTGTTTATGTGGTATAACACATTGATTGATTTGCATATGTTGAGCCATCCTTGTGGTCCTGAGATGAATCCCACTTGATCGTGGTGTATAATCTTTTTGATGCATTGTTTATTTGATTTGCTAATATTTTGTTCAGGATTTTTGCGTCTATTGGTCTATAGTTTCCTTTTTATGTTTTATCTTTACCAGGCTTTGGTATTAGGGTAATGTTGGCCTCATAGAATGAGTTGGGAATTATTTCCTCCTCTTCAATATTTTGGAAGAGTCTGAGGAAGATAGGTGTTAATTCTCCTTTAAATGCTTGGTTAAACTTGTTGGTGAGACTGGACTGGGGTGATTGCCTTTGGGCGGTTTGGGATGATTGTTTCAATCTCTTTGCCTTGTACTTTTTTGTTGCTGTTAAAAGTTGGTCATTATCATATGGAGTAATAGGAACTGAAGTAAATAGACCTTTAGTGTGAGATTTTTTTGTTAATCTGGCTAAGAGTTGGGTTGTACTTAATGTTTGCTGTAGCTGTGAGTGCCAGAGACTTTTAATTCCTCTAGTGTTCTTGTTTTGTCTTTCCTGTTGACTTTGGGCTTCCCTAAGAACTCCTCCCCAGAGGCAGTCTGTGACCTGCAGTTCTTTCAGATGCTATTGTGCTGGAGCTCTGTCAGTGTGGTGGTAAGGTGTGTGGGTTGAGGTGGAGTGGGGTGGGGGGTGCATTCTGTAATTTTATTATTAAATTTCAGTCTTTTGTCAACCTGTGCCCCTGACCTCTAACCTTCACAAATGTTTCTTAGCTTTCCTTCCTCCCCACACTTATGTAAGACACAAAGTCTAAAAAGTTCTGGAGATGGAGAAATCCCCAGGTGGGATAAGGCTCTGGGAAAGTCTTTTACTTAAAGAATTGACCTTTGTTTTGAAGAGCTATCTAGGCATATTTCTAAATGATTACACTTCCTCTACCTCTGCAAAAGTCAAGAGGAGATCTTTCTCAGCCTTTTACCATGAAAATTTGGTGAGATTGTGGGAGGTAAAGATGATGAAAGTTTGGAGACTGTCACATACACTAAGACTGTGCCCCCAGAAGTTTATCACTCTCAGGCTAGTCTACATTCAGTTTCCAGCAATTCATTGAAACCACCACTTAAATGTTTTTACTTGTGTGGCTCTAGCAGCTTCTGCCATAGGTGAGCAGATCCCAGCTATGATGCTTTGCATTTACATTTGTCCAGACTTAGGGGTGGCAGATTGCCCTGTGACCTCCCTTCTCTAGTAGGTAACAAAGTTATTGGTTTTTAATTTGTTCAGCTTTTTCTTGTTGTCAGAATGAAGGTGACAACTTCCAAACTATTTACATGCTGGACATTCCACATGCTCTTTTTATGCACAACTATTTGCATAGACATATGCACACACACACCCATGTTCATAAAGGTAAGTCAAGTCACATTAAAAAGAAGACAAGGACTTAATAAACACCAGATGCAGGAAGATAATTAAATTGGGTAAGTACGAATTTCAGCTATTGATTAATTAAGCACAGTAGGCAAAATAGGGCATGGGGCTTATAATAATGTTAGGGTCCCACAAAAATGATTCAATTTTAATTTCTTTTAAAATCAGAAAAAAAAATGAATATAATAATAATTAATATATGATAATGAATCCAGTCTGGATTTTGTTCATCTTTTTATCAATGCTGTTGTAAAATATATTAGATTCATGTGTGTGTGTGTGTGTGTGTGTGTGTGCTTGTGTGTGTGTACACACACATACACACATACAAATATATATAATTTTTAATAGAGGAAAGGATCCACAAAGATAAAGTGTTTATAATCAACCAAAGTCAGAATAAGGTGAGTGAAAGGATGGTATGGACCATAGATATAAGCTATTGACAGGGTTCAAGCACCCTAAGAACAGTGTCTGGCACAAAGTAAGTGCTACATATGCATTTACTATTATAATAGATTGTTTTCTGTTTCCCACATGCTTCAGGAAGACAATGATGTTCTGTCAGAACCCAATTACTGTGTGCTCCAATGTAATTGTGCTTGTTTTCACTGCAGGGTCTATGCACAAAAGTCCTTTGGAAAGAAGCTTTTCCCTGCCATTCCTGCTCTCTGCTCTACCCACTCTGAATGCTCAGTGCGCAGAAGGAGCAGTGGCTCACAGCAGACCTCATAAGAGAGATTCAGTCATCTCATAGCTTCTCCACAGGGCTGCCTAGGGAGGTGATACTAGATGGGTTCTCACAGAGTGAAACCTGGGTGCCTCAGATCAAGCCCAACAACTGACTTTGGACCAGATGTGGGAGAAATCAGATCCCAGATGTGAAACCAACCAGATCCCCAGCTACTATCACTACACACTTCACATGATCAGAAAACAGTCAACAATTTAAAGCACCCAAAAGGTCTGACAATCCTCTACAATAGGCTAGGAAGAAATAAGATTAAGATCCATTCAGAGACATCTGGTTTAAACAATAGTTTAGATTTTTGCCAACCAATTCTCCCCTTTTAAAGCTCCTAGATCTACTTTATGTGGCTCTGATTTCTTTTCCCTGGGCTCCATCCAAGGTTATGCAAGGATCATGGAATAATGTCCATGAACTTTTGACTCTATCTTGCCCCTGTGCCATTCATGATTCTCCCAAGTGGTCTGCAACCCCTCTTGCTCACCCCAAATGGATGTCTGCCTAAGGTCAGTCAAACTCCCAACCATTGCAGTTTCGCAATCCATAGTGTCATGACCTCCCAAGAGTACCTCCTCATACTCTGTCCCTAGGAGTCCCCTGATACACTTTGGGTGCTCAGCAAATAAAAAAAACCACAAAGAATTGGAGTTCACAGACATGGCCAGCTCAAAGGGGATTTCCTCAATATGCATTCTTTTCTGAGAACCTCACTGATTGTTCTCCTGAGGCTGATTGTGGAAAAGAACTCTAAGCTCACCCCGTTTTGGTAGACGAAATACCTCATTTAGAGGAAATTAGATTTATTAGAGTTGAGATAAGGCAGGTCAGATGTCCTGCAGTTGAAAGACTTCTGGGAAAGGTCTGCAGGTGCAGAAAAAGTACAGATTTTAGAGGTGAAAATGACATCCAAGTCACCTGGCTTCTAGTGGCAGAGCCCACAGGATAATAGAACTGATAGCTCTGTGTGGGTGACTCTAAGACCTGCAAGCAAGATGCTTATATTTAATTTCAATTATAATTAAAGTAATGCATACATGTGATTAAAAAATCAAGTTCCTTCCTACACACATAAAATGGCTTAAAATAAAAAGATGTATACATATATACATTCCCATATACACATACATATACACGTGTGTGTGTGTGTGTATGTGTGTGTGTGTGATTTGTCCATCCTACTCTCCAAGAACAACCTTAGATTCTGCTGGTTGCCATAAAATTAGTTTGAAAATGTTTTCTTTTTCATTTTCTGGAAGCGATTGTACAGAATTAGTGTTACTTCTTTAAACTTTTTAAGAATTTGCCAGTGATGCCATCTGGGCCTGAACATTTCTTTTTCAAAAGAGTTTTTATTACAAAGACAATTTGTTTTATAGAGATTATCTATTTAATTTTGAGTGAATTTTGATAATTTATGGTTTTCAAGGAATTGGTCCATTTTTTTTAAGTTGTCCTATTTCTGAGCATGAAGTTGTTCCTATTATTCACTTATTATTCTTTTAAATCTGCAGGATTTGTAGTGATATCCATTCTTTCATTCCTGATATTGATAACTATGGCTTTTCTCTTTTACTTTCGTCAGTCTTTTGGAGGTGTATCTTTTTAGAGAACCAAGTTTTGGTTTTACTGATTTTTCTCTATTATTTTTCTGTTTTAATTTAAGTGTTTTCTGCTCTTTCCTTTATTATTTTCTTCATCCACTTGCTTTAGAATTATCTTTGCTCTTCTTTTCCTAGAGTCTTACAATGGAAGCTTTGAATATTTATTTGAAACTTTTCTTCTTTTTAATATAAGCACTTAGTTTTATAAATTTCCCTGACAGCACTCTTTTACCTATATTCACAAATTTTATATGTTGTATTTTCAACTTTACTCAGTTCAAAGTATTTTCTCCTTTTCCTCAAAATGTGTATTCTACTGAGGTTGCATGAACAATTCTATAAATGTCAACTGAATCCATTTGACCGATGACGTTACTCAGTTTTTTATTTTCCTGCTGATTTTCTTTCTATTAGTTCTCTCCATTACTGATAGTGTTGAAGTCTCCAACTGAGATTGTGGGATTGTTTATTAATCCTTGCAGTTCTGTCAGCTTTTGCTTTATGTATTTTGAAGCTCTGTTTTAGGTTTTATACCCTTATGATTTATGTCTTCTTGGATAAATGACTTTTTTATCATCATGTAATGTCCTTTTTTGCCCCTGGCAATTTTCTTTGCTCTTAAGTTTCTATGATATTAATATAACCATTCCACTGTTAGTTTAACTTTTCCATAGTATATATTTTTCCATCCTTTTACTTTAAAACTGCATCATTATTATTACAGACAATACATAGTGGGTCATATGTTTGTCCATTTGGACAATCTCTCTCTTAACTGATGTGTTTAGATCATTTACATTTAAATGTTTGGATTTAGGTTTATTATTTTGTATTTGATTTCTGTTTATTACCTCTGTCATTTCTTTGTTTTCTCTTTCCTGCCTTCGTTTTGGATACTTGGACATTATTTTTCCTATTCTATTTTTATTTATCTCATGTTTTGACTGTATCTCTGTTTAATTTTGCTTTGTTTGACTGTTTGTCTCAGTGTGTTCTGGAGACTACAATAAACCTATTGGGGGTTTAAAGATATAGACTCAGTGTTTTATAACTTGAAGTGGGATGTACAGGCCTTACCAATATAAGGTCCCTGGTCCTGCCACCTCTTATGTGGAAGTTTTCTGAAGTGTCACGTCTATATACATTGAAAACATCAGACAGAATCACTTACTTTCAACCATTCAACATGTTTTAAAGAACTAAAGGGAAGAAAAGTATTTATTGCATTTATCCAGATACTTTTTCTGTATCTTTTCCTTTTTACTGGTGTTCCAAGTTTCCCCCAATATCATTTTCTTTCTGGGGAAAAAAAAAAGGCCTTATTTTCTAACAAGTCTGCTGGCAACAAATTTTCCTTCATCTGTGAATGTCTTTATTTCACTTTTATTTCTGAAAGATGTTCTTGCAGGATATAGAATTCAGATTGAAAGTGTTTTGTTTCAACACTTCAAAAATATTCTGTCACTTTCTCATGGTTTTTCTTTCAGCACTTTGAAAGTGTTTTGCCACTTCCTTATAGTTTCCATGATTTGCGATTAGAAATTTGCCTTCATTCAAATCATTGTTTTTCTGTAAGTTCTTTTGTTACTTTCAAGATTTTTTCTCTCTCGTAGTTTTCAGTAGTTTTATTATGTTGTGTTCGGCATAAATTCCACTGGGTTTACCCTGATTGCTGTTCACTGAGCTTCTTAATAAGTTTATATATTTTGTCAAATATTTAGCATTACTTCTTCAAATACTTTTTCTACACTACACTCTTTCTCTTTCCTTCTAGGATTCTGATCATACAAATTTTAGAACATTTGTTTTTGTCTCACAGGTTCCTGATGCTGTAGTCAATTTTTAAAAATCCTTTATCCTCTGCTGTTTGAACTGGATAATTTTTATTGATCTATCTTCTGGTTTACTGACTTTTCTCTGTCACCTTCATTCTGTTTTGAACCCATTCAACAGCTTTATTTGTTTTCAGTTCCAGAATTGCCATTTAATGGAATATATTTTCCATCTTTATGTATAGAAATATGTATTCGTTTATGTATCCTATTTCTTTGCTGATACTTTTCCCTTTCTATATTTTTCAGCAGTCTTTGTTATTATTTCTTGGAGCATATTAAAGTCTTTGTCAACTAATTACAGTATCTTGGTGCTAGTATCTATTAAATGTTTTTCCCTTGTGAACTGAGATTTCCTAGTTCCTTAAATGCCAAGTTATTTGGGGTTTTATCCTGAACATTGTAAACATCACGTTATGAGATTCTTGGTGTTGTTTGAATCCAATGGAATGTTTTATATCTTTTTATTTGTTTCAGCAATAAATTTGGTTAGGTTCAGGATTCAAGTTCTATTCAGCTTTCTGGAGGGTGTAATTTCAATATCAATTCTATTTCCAAAGTCTTTACTTTTACTATTGGATCTGTCACATGGTGTGACATTCATTGTCTAGGCTGGGATCTGCAAGGTAGTCTATCCTGTAATTGTAACTGAGATCTCAAAGTCTTTGGTGTGCTGTTTAGTGTCAGATCATGAATGTTGTGCCTAGGAGTGAGAACAAGAATTCATGAGATTGCATTTTTCCATTTCATGATCTTCCTGGTATCTTTAATTTCCTGGCTTCTCTAATCAGTCCTCTAGCTAGAACATTGGACTTTATTTACCCTGATTAGCTGCATAATTCTTACAACTGCTGCCACATTCAGGGACAAGTTTCGGGACAACGGAGGAAGAAAAAAAACCATGGATTCATTCCATCTTTTTCTGATCATGACTCCTCCAATTGAAATGTTTAATCACCCTATGTTTTAGGTGCCTGTGAGCTGCTGTGGTACGGGATGTGAGAGAACAGAGGGGAATGGAAAGACAGAAAAAAAAATCACAGAACCCTCCACCCTCTCTGGGTATTAGAATCACTGCTTCTACTCCTCACAATAGAACTAGGGGGCTCTCCTAGAGCTCTCTGTGTACTAAAGTCCACTTCTGAATTTTAGGCTGTGTTGGGAATCCGACTGTTGGACACTGGAAAGAAAATCATTGTAAACTCGTGGCCAGTTTAGTGGTACTTCCAATTCCAATCTTCTCCAATCTGCTTGCTATTATTGACACTCAGAGTCATCAAATAGCTGCTCCATGCTTTTTTTTTTAAACTTGTATTCTTTTAAATTACAGTCGACATTCAATATTATATTAGTTTCAAATGCACATCATAGTGGTTAAACATTTGTATAATTATACTTACAAAGTAATCTAGCTGTTAACTCCAGTACTCACCTGGCACCATGCGTAATTATTCGAACATTATTGACTATATTCCCTACACCATGCTGTATATCTCTGTGACTGCTTTGTCACTACCAATTTGTACTTCTCAATCTCTTCAACTTTTTCACCTCACCTCACAACCCTTCATCACATCTGGCAATCAATAATTTGTTTTCTGAATTTATGAGTCTGTCTTTGGGGGTTTTTGTTTGGTTGTTTTCTTTTGGTCATTTATTTTGTTTTTAGATTCCATATGTAAGTAAAATCATACGCTATTTGTCTGACTTACTTCACTTAACATAACAGCCTCTAGGTACATCCATATTGTGGCTAATGGTAAGATTTCAGTGTTTTTTATGACTCAGTCATATTCCATTGTATGTATGTACCACATCTTTATTGAATGGTCTATTAATGGCCACATGGGTTGCTTCTATATATTGGCTATGGTAAATCATGTTTCAATGAAAATAGGGATGTAAATATCTTCAAATTAATGTTTTGGACTTCTTTAAATAAATATCTAGAAATGGAATTTCTGGGTCATGAGGTAGTTTTTTTTTTTAATTTTTTGAGACAACTCCACACTGTTTTCCATAGTGACTGCACCAAATTGCAATCCCACCAACAGCGCCCAGGGGTTTCCTTTTCTCTTCGAAAGCACTTGTTGTTTGTTGATTTATTGATGATAGTCATTGTGACAGGTGTGAGGTGATATCTCATTGTGATTTTTATTTCCATTTTACTGATGACTGGTGACAATGAGCATCTTTTCATATGTCTATGGGCCTTTTTGGAGAAATGTCTATTCAGATCTCTTCACATTTTTAATTGGATGATTTCTTTTGTTGTTAATTTGCATGAGTTCTTTAGAAATTTTGGATATTAGACCCTTATTAAATATGTTATTGGCAAATAATATTCTTTCATTCAGTAGGTTGTCCATTCATTTTGTTGATGCTTTTTTGTGATGCCAAACTTTTTACTTTAATGTAGAGCCATCTTTCTTCTTTTGTTTTCCTTCCCAAGTAGATACATCCCAAAAAATATTGCTAAGAGCAATGTCAAAGAGTTTGCTGCCTATGTTTTTTCTCTTTTTCCTAGGAATTTATGGTTTTGAGCCTTACATTTGTCTTTAATTCATTTTGAGTTTATTTTTGTATATAGTGTAAGAAAGTAGTCTATTTTTATTTTTATTTTTTAATGCCTCTGTCCAGTTTTCTCAACACCATTTATTAAAGAGACTTTTACCCCATTGTATATTCTTGCCTCCTTTGTCATAAATTAATTAGCCATATAGGCATGAGTTTATTTCTGGGCTGTCTATTCCATTCCATTGATCTATGTGTCTGTTTTTATGTCAGTACCATGTTGTTTATGTCAGTACATGATATCAGGTACCATAATACCTACAACTTTGTTCTTTCTTAAGATTGCTTTGGTTACTCAGGGTCTTCTGTGGTTCCATATAAATGTTAGGATTATTTGTTCTAGCTCTGTGAAAAATACAATTGTTATTTTATTAAGAATTGCACTGCATCTACAGATTGTTCAGAGTAGAATAGACCTTTTAACAATATTAATGCTTCCTATCCATGAGCATGGTATATGTTTCCATTTACTTGTATCTTCTTTAATTTTTCTTTCAGTGTCATAATTTTCCAAGTATAAGGCTTTTACATACTTGTTTAAATTTATTCCTATGTATTTTATGTTTTTTTAAAATACAATTATAAGTGAAATTGTTCTTTTAATTTTCTCTTTCTAGTAGCTTATTGATGTATAAAAATGTAAATGATTCTGAATATTAATGTTGTATCCTGGTACTTAATTAAATTCATTATTCAGGTCTAATAGTTTTTTATTTTGGGGGGATTTTTTGTGGAATCATTGGGGTTCTCTATGTAACATCATGTCATTTGCAAGTAATGACAGTTTTACTCTTCCTTTCTGCTTTGGATGCCCTTTATTTCTTTTTCTTGTCTGATTACTGTGGCTAGGACTTTTCAATACTACTTGAAATAAAAGTTATAAAAGTATACATCTTTGTCTTAGTCCTAATCTTAAGAAAAATACTTTAGCTTTTCCCAGTTGCATATGATGTTAACTGTAAGTTCATCATATATGGCCTTTATTGTGTTGAGATATGTTCCCTCTATTCCCATTTGCTGAGTTATTTTATAAATGAATGTTCAGTTGTGTCTCATGCTTTTTCTTCATCTATTGATATAATCAAATTTTTATCTTTTGTTTTTTTATATGGTGTATCATATTAATTGATTTACAGATATTGAACCAATCTTGCATCTCAGGAATAACTTGCACTTGACCATGGTGTATAATCTTTTTAATGTATACCTAAATTCTGTTTGCTGATAATTTGTTTATGAATTTTGCATCTATGTTCATCAGGGATATTGGTTAATAAATTTATGTTTTTGTAATGTCATTGGCTGCTTTTAATATCAGGGTAATTCTGGCCTCATAAAATGAGCTTGGGTTTTTTCCCTTCTCTTGACTTTTTTGGAATAGTATAAGAAGAAGGGGTGTTAATTTGTCTTTGATGTTTAGTAAAATTCACCTGAGATGCCATTTGTCCAGGAATTTTTTTTTTTGGAAGGAGAGCAAGAGAATTTTTTTATTATTGATTTTATTTCATTTGTAGTAGTTGGTCTGTTTAGATTTTCTGTTTCTTCTTGATTCAGTCTTGGTAAATTGTGTTTCTAGGCATTTATTTATTTCTTCCAAATTGTTTGAATTTGTTGACATACAATTGTTTATAGTATTTTCTTACAATTTTTTATATTTCTGTGATGTCATATGTCACTTCTCTTACATTTTTTATCTAATTTATTTGGGTCCTCTTTCTTTCTTTCTTTCTTTCTTTCTTTCTTTCTTTCTTTTTGATGAGTCTAGTTAAAGGTTTAACAATTCTTTGACTATTCAAAAAAACTGCATGGTTTTATTGATCCTCTATATTATTTTCTTAATCACTATATTGTTTATTTTCACTCTAAACTTTATTATTGTCTTCCTTCTACTCACAATGGGCTTTGATGTTGTTATTCTTCTACTTCCTTTAGATATAAGGTTATTTGAGATTTTTCTTGTTTCTTGAGGTAGGCCTGTATTGCTATATATTTTCCACTTAGGATTGCTTTTGCTGTGTTCTATAGATTTTTTGGTAATTGTGTTTTCATTTTCACTTATCTCAAGGTATATTTTGTTCTCATCGTTAATGCATTCATTGTTTATTAGCATGTCATTTAGCTGCTATGTGTTTGTATATTTTTTAGTTTCTTCTTGTAGTTGACTTCTACTTTCATATCATTGTGGTTGGAGAAAATGTTTGATATAATCTCAATATTCTAAAATTCAGTAAGACTCGTTTTATGACCTAACATGTGGTTTACTCTAGAAAATATTCTGTGTGCACTTGAAAAGAACGTGTATTATGCTACTTTGGGGTAAAATGTTGTAAGAATATCAATTAAATCTATCTGTCAAATGTGCCATTTTAAGCCACGCTTTTCTTGTTGATTTTCTGTCTGGAAGATGCTTCACTGATATTAATGGGGTGTTACAGTCCCTACTATGACTATATGACTGTCAATGTCTATATTTATTAGGATAATATTACCTTCATGTATTTAGGTAATTTTATGTTGAATGCATAAATGTTTAAAAAAGTTATATCTTCTTGTTGGACTGATCCTTTTATTGTTATGAAAGGTGATTCTTTGCTGCTTATTATAGTTTTTGTTTTAAAGTCTATTTTGTCTGATATTAATATTGTTATCTCAACTTTTCTTTTTCTTTGCATGAAATATCCTTTTCCATCCCTTTACTTTCTGTCTTTGTGTGTCTTTTAATCTGAAGTGGGTCTCTTGTAGACAGCATATGTATGAGTCTTATTTTCTTATCCACTCAGCTACCCTATGTATTTTTACTGGTGTATTTAATCCATTTACATTTAAAGTGATGATTAATAGATATTATAATAAGTAGTTATTTCCATCTTGCTATTCATATTTATATCTTTTTCTTATAGAAGTTCCTTTAATGTCTTTTGCAATACTGGTTTGGTAGTGATGAACTTTTTTAGCTTTTTGTTGTCTGGAAAGCTGTTTATCTCTCTTTCCATTTTAAATGATAGTCTTGTTGGGTAGAGTAGTTTAGATTGTAAGTTCTTTCTTTTCATCACTTTGACTATTTCTTGAAAATCCCTTCTAGCTTACAAAGTTTCTATTGAGAAACTAGCTGTTGAGAAATCAGCTGATATAGTCTTAGGGGGCTCCCTTGTAAGTAACTAACTGGTTTCCTCTTGCAGCTTTTAAGATTCTCTCTTTGTCATTCTCTCTTTGGCATTTTAATTCTGATGTGTCTTGATGTGGGCCTCTTTGAGTTCATCTTATTTGGGACTCTATTTTCTTCAGCAAATTAGGAAAATTTTCAGTCATTGTTTCTTAAAATAATTTCTGCAGTCCCTTGCTCTCTTCTCTTTCTGGTACCCCCATGACATGAATGTTAATATGTTTGATGTCTCAGAGGTCCCTTAAACTATTCTCATTTAAATTTGTTTTCTTTTTGCTGTTTCTATTGGGTGTTTTCTGCTACCCTGTCTTCTAAATCGTTGACTTGATCCTCTGCTCCACCTGATCTGCTGTTGATTTCTTCCAGCTTGTTCTTCATTTTACTCATTGTATTCTTTATTTCTGACTAGTTCTTTTTCATTGTTTCTATGTCCATTTTTATTCTTACTATATCTTTGTTGAAGTTCTCACTGAATTCATCTACTCTTCCCCTACATCCATTGAACATCCTTATAACCAGTGTTTTGAAATTTGTCAGGTCCATTGTTTGTCTTCATTTTGTTAATTATTTTTTCTGGAGTTTCCTCCTGTTCTTTTATTTGGGACAGATTTCTATGTCTACTCATTTTGGCTGCCTTTCTGTGTTTGTTTCTATGTATTACACAGATTTGGTATGCCTCCCAGTCTTGGAAGGGTCCCCTTATACAGTAGGTGTTCTATGTGGCCCAGTGACATAGTTTCTCTGATCACCTGAACCAGGTGTTCCAGGAGTATCCTTTGTGTGCCCTCCTGTTGTAATTGGGCTTTGATTTCTATTGGCACATCATTAGGAGGTGTTGACCATCAGGTTGACTAGCTGTGAGGATTTATCATGACCACAACATATGAGCTACTTGTGTAGGAGCTGATGCCATGGAGTCAGATTCACCCCAGCAGGGTGCCTGCCAAGACCACCTTTTGGGTATGCCACTTGTGAAGCTAATTAGATGATGTTCTATTATTGCCTGAATCTGGTCCCCATGTATGTTGGTCTGGGACCTTTTAGGAAGGGCTCTGGTGCAGACTGCTGCTTGAGACTAGCCTGGGGCCATCTGGTAAGAGGTGCAAAGTGATCTGTGGTTGGTGGCTACCTGAAGGCATGTGGGAAAAGCCACACTGTGAAGTGAAGCCAGCTGCCACTAGGATGAGGCCTGGGGACACTCATCAGAAGGCATAGGTCATCCCAAGGCCAGCCACTGCCTGCCTGGGGCCTGAGGAACTCAGAGTTTTTAAGAAAGACTACAGCACAAGCTGAGACTGGCTTCCAGCAGCTGAAAGTGCCTCTAGCAGTGCATGAGTTTGGTGTAGCAGTGTCAGGCAAATGGTGATTACCATAGTAATGCAGAATCAGATTTGACCATGTTGGAGGTGGACTTAAAACAGAAAAGATGGCACCCACCTGCTGACTATGTGGGAGGAGAGCTCAACACAGGGGCAATTGCACCATCCCATCAGCACTTGCCCTGAAGCCACTCAACTGAGTTTCTCCCTGTATGTCTCTAGAGTGCCTATAACAACTGTCCCTTCACTGAAGTCCATGTTGAGTGCCTACAAGTGAGTCTGTGGCCAGGCCCTTTAAGAGGACACTTAGAACTCTAGCAGTCCTTCATCTCACATGGATGAACAGAGTTCTCTCTGATTTCCACAGCCAGATGGTGTGGGGGCTCCTCTTCCTAACACTGGTGCCTTGAGCTAGGGAATTGGTGTTAGGCTAAAACCCCTCTCTCTTCAGGGAGGACATCTGCAGCCAAGATGTCCCTTCAGATTCTCAAGTGCCACAACTGGGTCTGGGGCCAATTTGTTTTACATTTCTGCTTCTTCTATTAGTCTTGACATGGCTGCTTATTTATATCCTTAGTTATGGCTTCTGTTCAATTAGTCTTCAGATGGTTCTCCAAGTTGATTGTTCTATAATTTAGTTGCAATTTTGATGTGGTCATGCGAGAAGGTAAGCACATTATTTACTTACTCTACCATCTTGACTGAAATTTGTTTCATACCTTCTTTTAAGATTTTATATCTGCTTTTCCTGGGACAGAAAAGTTCCACTTACCTGAAACTGGAAACGTGCCACCATATTTTAAAATCTATTTAAGCAACCATATATGTAAATACAAAATTTGAATTACTACTTCTTATTTTACAGATTTAGATTTTGCTCACTGACTTCCTTACAATGAATTGAAAGTTAGTTCATTTGAATCTCATACATTTTCCCCTTACTTTTACTAAATAATTATTGTATTTTTTTATTCTTTAAGTTTCTCTATTGATTACTTTTGTAATTTAGAGTTCAATTTTTGGTTTTAAAAACTTTGATACTCCTTAGTTGTATGAATTTGGAAATCATAACCTTTCATGTTTTGCCATCTGTAGCTTTACTTCTATGAATGTCAGTGATATTTACAGTTCATTCTATAAGTATAATTATTTCTTTCTATGATGTCATAACCACTGTATTTCACTCAAAGAATGTCCACAGACTTAAAAGCCGTTCTATCCCTTTTTTTTATATCCTTCATCTACTTACTCTTTTTCATGTTAGAAAATGGTGTATTGTCATTTCTCATGCTAATTTGAAGTGATGATCTTCACTACAGCAAACTATTACCCAAAAGTAGAATTCCTGGACTGCACAGCTGATCATTCTTTATTGGGTCATCTCTTGGACATGAATGAAAGAGGGAACATTACAACAAACCTTATAGAAATTAAAAGAAAAACCTACAAAATACTCCAAACTACTGTATAATAATAAATTAGATGAATTAGATTAACTGGACAAGTCCTTACAAAGACTTAAAATACTAAAGTTGACTCAAGAAGCAATGGAAGCCTGAATAATCTTATAACAGATTAAAAGATTAACTTAGTAATCATAAACGTTGCACAAATATAAACCCAATCACAGGTTTCATTGGTAAATTTTACTAAACATTTAAAGAATAATTAATAAATATTCTCCACAAACTCACCCCAAGTTTAGAAGAAAAAGGAGCACAACACTTTTTAATTCATTGTATGAGGCTAAAATTTCCTTGCTACCAAAAATAAACAGAGATACCAAAAGAAAAGAAACTCAGACCAATATATTTTATGACCATAAAAGCAGAAATCATTAACAAAATGTTAGAAAATTGAATCTAGCAACATACATAAAAGATTTCAAACCATTACATCAGATAGATTTGTGACAACACAGATTTCTGGGTCCCATATCCATGGTTTTTGATTCAATAGGTCTGGGATGAAGTCAAATAATTTGAATTTCCAACAAGTTCCAGGTGATGCCGATGCCTCTGGTTAAAAGTTTATGCTTCAAGAAGAACACTTCTCTATACATGAAGCAGATAATAATTTTAGCTCAGATACTGGGAACGTAGAAGATGCATTAAGAATGAAACAGAACAATCCAGATAGATGGCTGTTGAAACAGTCTCAGTCTGATAAATGGGATTGATGGTATGGGTGGGTTTTATGACATTAAAATAGTTTGAGACCTAATTGACCTACTAATGCCAGACTACTGGGCTTTACTTATTCTGAGAATAAAGATCTTGGAAACTGCAACAAAAGAACAGAAAAGGTATATTGGTGTTTTACACACACAAATAAAAAAGTGAGAAAAAAATATTTAACCTTCATTTGGTATGGAAATTTCTTTTAAAAAGACCATTTCATTTGCAAGTCTTGATTTTTTTTCTGGCTTTCACCTCTCAAGCTCTTTTTTGGGGAGTGAGACCATTTTTATTTTTAAGATTGTGAATATAAACTGCCATAATGATCAATCAGCCAATCGTACCTTTCCATGAAGTCAGAGAAAATTTAACAACCTTTCCTAAACATTGACAAATATACAGATACTGTGAAGTTTCCACACTTTAGGTAACACAGAGAAGTTAATGATCATTAAAGTTTTTTTTTTAATATTCAGCCAAGCCTTAAAGGACTTTTAGGCTTCACTCATCTTTCCTCAATCAAGGAAACGCGCGCGCGTGTGCGCGCGTGCACACACACACACACACACACACACACCTTTTCATTCCTAGTAATTTCTGGCAAAGAGCTTCTCTCATCAATTACAGCCTGTTTTCAGGATCTCCCTTTTCTCTTCATAATCCCCCATCCCCAAACCACACATCCCAAAGCAGGAGCAATTTTATAGAGGAGATGGCTGAGATGGTTTGCATCATTCAACACAACATGATTTTTAAAAAAATGATTAGACCTTTCTCTTCACCCTTTTTGGATCTGCTTTCAACTCCAGAGCCCTTAACCATCCCCTCCCATGAGAGTCAGTCTTTCTTGCTCCTTCCTGTTGCCTCCCAGGTTTGTCTCTGTTGGAACATCAAATTTCTCTTCCTCCCATTAATTAGGCATAATTTTTTTCTTCCTTATGGGAAACCAGGCACCAACCCAAAATCCATGTCCTAGAAGCTTTTTTCTATTCCCTCAATGGGCTTATAAAACCAAGTTCCCAAAATAGCCAAATCCTTCTTGAGTAAAGAATTTTTGTAATAACACCTAAGAAGAGAAAATGCTTTTTAGCTTTATGATATGTGAGTCTCAGAAGAGACATTTGTTCTCAGGTTCTAAGGACATTTCACCCTAACCCTCAATGTTTTGTCCAACACAAAAGGCCAGAACACAACGAATGTAGAGTTTGTTATGAGCACTATTTCCTCAAATAGATCTGTGAGGTTCCCTGTGGTCATTCCTCCTTATACTCACCAATAAGAACATGTTGCACTGTGTGGATTGTGTAGGGCCCAAGGCAAGTTCCCCACTTTTCCAACTCCTTCAATAGAATATCCTTGGGCCCAGCCAGTTCCTCCCCTTCATTTGAGCTAAACTGCAGGATCACAAAATTTCAGTCAACTTCCATACTCAATAGTTTGGGGGATTGTACCACAAATTATTCAAGCCAGTCATTTGAGGGTAGCAGTGCACCCATATCTCAGGAAAATTCAGCAAGTGGCCCCAGGAAAACCATGGAGGGAAGAGAAAAGAACTAGAGCCATGGGAAATCCCTGTGTCTTTTTTCCCAAGTCACAAGCCTAGATCCCACAGTACATCATTTTGTTTAACTGGTTTCTCTGCTGTATTCTCAAGAATTAATTTTATCTACTCCCATCCCTATTCTTATGGCTCTAGATCATAAAACTGGGCATCTGTCTTCAGGCCCTTCTGATTTGTTTTTCTATTACCACTCTGGTTCTCCAGCCACTGTGAGAATAATGTACTGTTCTACTTTTACTAGAAAAATTGATGAGACAAAATACTGACTGAAAACTTTGTCTACCCCACGGTGTTATCGAATAGTGTAAAGACTACAGTGAAGGCAGCTCACTGTGAAGAACAGGGTGTTGAAGACCATGTTTGAGGAGTTCTTGGTTCCTGACATGAAACTACGACTGTTCTTCACTTATTTCACTTATTCATATACTACAATCATCCAATAATTGTTACGAGAATTACCTTAAACATTTAATTTTCATATCAATTAAAAATAAGAATAATTATTTGCAGTCAAGATGGCAGAATAAGTAAATGCAGTGCTTGCCTCCTTTCATGACCCCATCAAAATTACAACTAAACTACAGAACAACCATCATTGAAAATTGCCTGAAGTTTGGCTGAACAGAAGAACTATAACTAAGAATATACAGAAGAAACCACTTTGAGACTTGTAGGAGGGGCATAAATGCTGAATAGGCTGGTGTCCATACCCATGTGTGGTGGTTAAAAATAGGGAAGGGTATTGTATCAGCTCAGAAGGTTCTCCAAAGAAGCGAGGGGTCAGGGACTCACACGAGGCTCCTCAGCCCAAGTTCCCAGTGCCAGGAAGAGAAGCCCCCACACCTGTGGCTAGGATAGCCAATGGAGATTGTGGCTGAGTGAGTCTGAGGACTGTTATAGTTTCAGCTATTCCTCTTAAAGGGGCCTGTGCATGGACTGACTTGCTGATGGACTTATTCATTCTGAGCTCCAGCACTGGGAAGCAGCTTGAAAGGTGCCAGGGACATGTGTAAGGAAACTGAATTTTCTGGCTTCAGGGCAAGGGCTACAGGAGCAGCTTTCTCCAAGCTAGAAATGGTGGCAGAAGCCATTACTCCTTTATTGAGCCCTCCCAGCTCCCAGTATGCAGTTGGAGGTGACCACCATATCTGTGTCTCCATAAATCTCACTAACACTATTTACCCTGCCTTGGTGATTCCCTGAAGCTCTGCCTTATCCAAATTGCAGACTCACTCAACCTACTTCCAGTGGGTTTTCCATACAAACAACCAGTCTTGGCTAATGCTTCGGAGTTTTCTAAAATGTCTCAACAGTTCACAGACCCCAAGCAATGAGCCTCAGTGTGCCTTGTACCATTTGCTGAGTAGCCCAAAGTCTGGCAATAGTAGCAGCTGACCTTGGATCCCAGCTTAGCCTTTCTCAGTCACCTTTAAGCACAGTGTGGCTAGAAGACATCTGTGGGTAACTTTGTAGTTCATACCAAGTGGCTTCAGGCAGGCTAAAGATGAAAGTTAAAGTTAACCTATGGTGGGAACTTTCCCTGAAGACACTGGTGTCTGACACCCTGTGGCTGGCTTCTACCTAGCCACAGCACCACCAAACTGCTCCAGGCAGGAATTAAAGCCATCGTAAAGCATATCCTGCTCTGGAGGTTCAGCCCCCGCACAATAGCTTCTCCACTGTAGTCACAACCAGTTTTTACAACCAATCAACCCAAGGAACAATATCTCCCACTACAACAAGAAGGCATACACAACCCATATAAGGAACATATTGAAAGTACCTGTCTCAGGTGACCAGTGGGACTGTACTATTGGGCCCCACAGGACACCAACTATGTAAGACACTCTACCAAAACCAGGAGATATAGCAGCTCTACCTAATGCATAGAAACAAAAACTTAAAGGCAGTCAAAATAAAGAAACAAAGTAACATGTCCCAAATGAAAGAAAAAAACAAAGCTCCAGAAAAAGAACTAACCAAAATGGAAACAAATGATTACCAAATGCAGAATTTAAAACACTGTTTAAAAGCATGTTCCATAATCTCAGTAAGAATGTCAAAAAAGAGATAGAAAACATAAAAATAAAGATTAAATAAAAAAGAACTAGTCATAAATGAAGAATGAAATAACTGAAATAAAGAATACATTAAAGCAAGCTTGTCCAACATGCAGCCTGCATGCCACATGCAACCCATCACAGCTCTGAATGTGGCCCAATATAAATTTGTAAACTTTCTTAAAACATTACAAAAATGATGCACCAATCTATTCTTAGCTCATTAGGTATCATCAGTATCAGTGTATTTCATGTGTGGCCCAAGACAATTCTTTTTCTTCCAATGTGGCTTAGGGAAGCCAAAGAGTTGAACATCTGTGCATTAGAGGGAATCAACATTAAGTTAGAGGAAGCAGAGAACCAAGTCAGTGACTTAAACAATAAGATAGCAGAAAACACCCAATCAGAGCAGTGAAAAAAGAAAGAATAACAAAAAAGAGAGAGAATGGTGTACAGGGCCTCCAAGAAAACATTAAGCATACCAACATTCATATCATAGGGGTACCAGAAGGAGAAGAGAGAGAGCAAGGAATTGAAAACCTATTTGATGAAATAATGACAGAAAACTTTCCAAACCTGGTGAGGAAATGGACATACAAGTCCAGGATGCAGAGTCCCAAAGAAGATGAACTCAAAGAGGCCCTTATCAAGATACATTATAAGTAAACTGCCAAAGCTTAAAAACAAAGAAAAAAATCTTAAAAGCAGCAAGAGAAAAGCAGTTAATTATCTACAAAGAAATTCCTATAAGACTGTCAGCTGATTTCTCAACAGAGATTTTACAGGTCAGTAGGAACTGGCATGAAATATTCAAAGTGATGAAAAGCAAGGAACTACTGCCAAAATTACTATACTCAGAAATCATTTGGAATGGAAGGAAAGACAAAGATCTTTCCAGACAAGAAAAAGCCAAAGAAGTTCATTACCACCAAACCAGTATTACAAGAAATGTTTAAGGTACTACTCTAAATAGAAAAGGGGGGGGAATCAAAATTACAAATAATAATCTATCTATCTATCACCAGTCACTTTAAACGTAAATGGATTAAATGTTCCAATCAAAATATAGGGTGGCTAACTGGCAATAGTATGCCTGAGACTTTTGTTGAATAGTTCCAGGGTCACCAATGGCGTCAAACCAGAATCTACATTAACCTAGTGAACATAATTCTTCCTACACTAGTGACTCCCTGAAACCCTGCCTCACCAAACTTGTATACTACAGAAGCCTTTATCAGGAGATGAAACTAAAGAAAGCCAGCAGGTGTCAAAGGGCACAGGGTTTCCTGGTTTTGTTCAGAGCTACCCCAGGCCCAGTACTGATGGCAACAATCTTCAGTTTACAGTGTGGGCTCTCCTACTCAAAAAAAAAAAAAAATGAAAGAAAGAAAAAGAAAGGAGAAAAAGAAAAAAGCCAGAACCAACACACATAAAAATTTAAAAAGTAGAAGAAAAAAAATCCTAGAACATCATCAAATTAAAAAAAGCGAGTAAAAAAGCAAAAAAGAAGCTGAGACACCGAACAACAGAAGACCAGAAGAAAAAATGGCCATAGAAAATCTTTATATATCAATCATCACTCTAAATGTAAATGAAATGAACTCACCAATGAAAAAGCATAGAGAAGCTAACTGGATTAAAAAACAAAACCCATTTATATGCTGTCTCCAAGAGACACAACTCAACTATAAGGACAAATACAGACTAGAAGTGAAAAGGTGGAAAACAATACTCTAAGAAAATAGCATCCAGAGTAAAGCAGGAATAGCCATATTTACATTTGATGGAACAGACTTCAGGATAAAAAAGATAATAAGAGACAAAGATGGACATTTCATAATGATAAAGGGGACAATACAGCAACAAGAAGACATGACATTCATCAATATATATGCGCCCAACCAAGAAGCATCAAAACTTATAAAGAAACTACCTAAAGATCTAAAAGGTGAAATTGACAAAAACAATTATAGTAGAGGACATAAACACCCCCTTGATAGCCATGGACAGATTATCCAAACAGAAAATAAATAAGTAAATATTTAAGCTCTAAATGATACATAATGACAATTGAATATAATTGATGACACTCTGTCCTAAAACCAAAGACTACACGTTCTATTCTAGTACACATGGAACATTCTTGACAATAGACGCTGGGACATAAAACTAACCTCGGCAAATTCACGGAGATTGGAATCATACAAAGTGTATTCTCAGACCACAAAGCTTTGATTGAAGATCAACTGCACAAAGAAAGCAGAAAAAAGTCACATATACATGGAGATTAAACATGTTATAAAAAACTGACTGGTTAAAAGAAGAAATTAAAACACACATAGAAACTAATGACTCTGAAAATACAATGTGTCAAAATTATTGGGATACAGTGATAGCAGTAGTAAGAGAAAAATTTATATCATTATAGGCCTTTCTCAAGAAATAAGATAAAGCACAGGTAAACAATCTAATATCCCTTGTTAAAGAACTAGAAAAAGAAGAACAAAGTCTTAAGTCAGCAGAAGGAAGAAAATA